>JARYGA010042909.1:0-31979 GCA_030545235.1 Helianthus tuberosus
CTGGAAAGTACAAACAAAACGAGTTAAACATCAAAAAATTTGATACTTCTAGTGACAATGTTCGTTATCTGTGCAATGTGCAACTTGCTTATAAAGAAAACAAGGGAAAGCGATTGGGATACACACAGGTTCCGCTACCATATAATCATAATTATTCCAGACTGCCTATTACTGAGCAGGAGATGGAAAATTATGACAAAATGATGTATGGCAAGCCTAGTGATTATACTCCATATGAACCATCAAAGTTTAAAAATGGTCAACCAACTGAATTCAAGAAACCAATGAATTTTGTTAAACATGAAAATATTCAAAATGAATCAGCAGATAAGCCTGATCATGAAAATGAAACAGTAACAAATACAGAAGCAGAAACTGAAACAAAAACGGAACCAGTTTACACATCCGCAGAGGAGATGGAGGAAAGTTCACAAAATTCCGATTCTGCTAAAAATACTAATTGTTCTAGTTCATGTGCATAGTCAGTAAGAACATAAGAGAAGTCTAAAGAGGATGATGAATCACATCAACGTGCTGCTGATAATGTTATTTCTGATAAAAATGACCTTTATGCTTGGAACTATGTTTTTTCTTGGTTTGCTGAGACTTGGGGTGTTCCCACTAAGACTGATGAATCTGGTGCTATTATTCTAGATTATGCTTGTGATAAAAATGGCTATGTTGAAAATGTTGAAGATATTTTGACAGGAGAGCCTGATCTATTGACCGAGGAACTCGAGACGTCTGTTTCAAGTAGCTCAGAAATCAATTCTGATGATCAGGAAACTGTTCTAGTATGCCTGAAACATCGAATGATACGTCAGAAGCTCCCTGCAATGATGAAAAACTTGATATTTTTGGTTGTGATAATGAAGAAATTGTTGTTGAACAAGGGTCATCTAACGATCTTGGAAGTCAAACAGAGGATTCAGGAATCTCAGATAATGAGCTCAAATCTTCCAAAGATTCCGATTGTGATGAACAATCAGAATCTAGCAGCGTTGCGAAAGAAGACAGTCAAACTGTCTTAGACACAGATTGCTCATCATCTGACTTACCGGAATCATCAAATGTCGAGAACTCATAGGTTGATCGGACTGAAGAAGAGACATCCATAGAGTCCAATTCTGCAGAAACCCATGGAAGCATGAAACCTATGGAGAAGGAATTCATGGAAATTAATTCCGCAGTTGATCAGACGATGAAACTGTAGAAGAAATTATTATGGAAACCTTCTCTGTAGAAACTATTGAGAACATGGTCTCTGAGGAAAGGGAATCTGCGAAAGTCACTTCCACAGACAGTTCAACTATCGACCCCAAAGGTACCGATTCTAAAAAGGGTGACCTTAACAAAGCAGAATCTACTGAATCTGTTCCCTCTAAAAGAAAGTGGTCACGTAGAAACAGAAGGACACATAAAAAGAATTTTCAAAGGGAAAACCCAAATCTCAAGCAAACAGAACCCAAACTCAAGGGTAAAGTTGCGGATACTTACTCTTGTGCTGACAGCTGTGAGCAGGGTTCATCCATGATCAAACATCCTTGCAAGCACTCAGCGTTAAATGAAAAGAAAAGACGTAATCAGTTCTCAAGAATAACACAAGCTGAACTGAATGTCTTTTTCTCAAAAAGGTAAACTTGTTTTAATTGTGGAATTCCGGGACACATTGCAAGAAATTGTGTTCATCGTCCTTACTACTTTAGGAACATGTATCATCAGAAGGCTATGCACTCTCACTTTATCAAAAATGGACCTCCCAAAGCAAGGCCTTCTGACAGAGACTGGAATCTTGCAAAACAAGAAAATCAAATGTTTTCAAATATGAACAGGTTTCAAAGAAAAACAAAAGTTTTTCCATCAAATTGAAGTGTTTCAGACACCAAAAATAGGAAACCTAAAACTCCTGTTGGATCCCAGTCTCCGTGTTCGCAACCATCAACTTCTACCTCGTCACCAAAAACCACAAGCAATGTTAAGAGCCATATGATCTTTCACGAAGTTACTTACACAGATAGCGATGGTCAACTCAGGTCCACTATGGCCTGGATTCTAGTCTCTAACTGATTCTGTTAAATGTGCAGGAACAACTATGGAGGGCTATCTTTAGACTCTGGTTTATTGATAGTGGTTGTTCTAGACACATGACGGGAGACATATCCTAGTTGAATGATATCAAGATATTCGACGGAGGATGTGTCAACTTCGCTGGAGGAGAATTAGGGAGAATTACCATGAAAGGCACAGTTAAAAATGGCGTCCTTACCTTTTTAGACGTTAACTATGTCCCTGAGCTAAAGCATAGTCTACTGAGCATGTCACAGATGTGCGACAAAGGAATGGAGGTTCTCTTCACCAAGAGTGGCTGCGTCATTTTGAAACCAGGAATTATCATACCTGAAGACTGGTTTTTGATTGACGCTGAACGTAGAGGAAATTCTTATGTGATTGATATGAATAAAGAACCCACTGATCAAGTTACTTGTTTGTTTTCAGAGATTGCTAAGCATGATGCTATGCTGTGGCACCGTTGGTTGGGACATCTGAACATGAAAATTTTGAATCGGTTAGAAAACGAAGGTCTCGTCAAGAACTTGCCAATCAAGGATTTCATGCAAATAGAGAAATGTGATGCGTGCGCTCTAGGAAAGCAGGATCGAAGGCCACATAATTCCAAACCTGTTCACACCACTTCAAAGGTTTTGAAACTGCTGCATATGGATTTATTTGGCCCGGTCAATGTACTCAGTATCGGAGGAAAGGCTTACTATTTGGTCATCACGGATGATTTTTCTCGTTTCACTTGGGTTTTCTTTTTGGAGCAAAAAAGTGAGACAATAGGCTTAATCAAGAAATTTGTAATTCTCATGGAGAATCAAGAAGATGAACGAGTAAAGATTATTCACTGTGACAACAGGACAGAATTCAAGAATGCCAAGCTAAATGAATTTTGCGCCTTAAAAGGAATCGACCGTCAATACAGTACAACTAGGTCTCCTCAACAAAATAGAGTTACAGAAAGACGCAATCGTACTCTCATTGAAGCTGGTCGAACAATGCTGATAGATTCGGGTCCTCCACTAATATTCTAGGCAGAAGCAGTGAACATGGCTTGCTACGTTCAAAATCATGCCTTGATCAACAAACGTCACATGAAAACTCCTTATGGAGATAGTAGAAGGTCAAAAACCCTCGGTGCAACACTTTCGTACTTTTGGTTGTCCGTGTGTACTTCTTCTCATGGATTCCAAAGGAAATTTGAAGCTCGAGGAGATCTGTGCTATTTCATTGGATATACTAAGAATACTTCTTATCGTGTGTACAACAAAGTCAAGAAGCAGATTGTTGAAGCATATCATATGGATTAGTTGGAAGAAAATCCAAAAGGTGCTCGCATTGGACCTGATTGGCTATATGATTATTCCTCCTTGTTTAAATCGTTTCCTATTTTTTCTGATGAAATTGTTGATGCAGGAGTTTCGAGTGCAGAGATGCCTATTCCTATTGAAGATGAAAATGAAGATGTGCCCTTGCAGGATATTCTCAAGAAACTCTCTGTGGATCCATCAGGATTTCACAAGGATACTACAGCACAACTTCACTCCTCCACTATTCAGGAGCCGATTCCTGAACCTTCTATAGCTGTCTCTGATGGTGAAGTTAGCAACACTGAAGCCTCCGTTGGACCGTCAAACGTTCAAGGAGCCTCTTTGTTTCAAGAAACAATTCCATCAGAATGCACTGTAGATCCTCGCATGATCAACACTGCTGCACCAAATGAGGGGGAGCCATCTGGAATAGCATCAAGAAGCTTTTCAAATTTGCAACCGAATGTACAAGTCCCTGCAACAGCCATTCCACAGCGTGTTTAGAAAAGTCACCCAATCACGAATGTCATTGGCCCAGTCTCTGCTGGTGTTTAGACCCGCAACAAATCTAGAGACATCAACTCATGCTTATACTCTTGATTCATATCACAGATTAAGCCTAAAAACATTAATGTTGCTTTGTAGGAGCCTGGATGGGTTGATGCAATGCATGAAGAGCTCAATCAATTCGAAAGGCTTGGAGTATGGAAGCTTGAAAAGCTGCCTCAAGGAAAGCGAGCTCTTGGCACTCGATGGGTGTTTCGCAACAAGCAAGATGATTCTAGAGTTATCATAAGGAATAAGGCTCGATTAGTAGTTCAAGGTTTCAGTCAGGTCGAGGGATTGGATTATGATGAAGTGTATGCTCCCGTAGCACGTTTTGAAGCCATTCGTATTTTCCTAGCATATGCATCCTTTATGGGATTTACAGTCTATTAGATGGATGTAAAGACGACATTTCTTTATGGGAAGGTCAAGGAGGAGATTTATGTTGCTCAACCCCCAGGATTCGTTGATCAAGAGAAGGAAGGTTATGCCTACAAGCTGGACAAGGCTCTGTATGGTTTGCACCAAGCACCCTATGCATGGTATGCTACCCTAACAGAATATTTGCTCGCCCATGGGTACACTCGGGGGATAATTGATCAAACGTTGTTCATTAAACATGTTGACAAGGACAACATTCTTGTTCAAATATACGTTGATGATATCATCTTCGGGTCCACAAATGATATGCTTTGCAAGGAGTTTGAAGAGGTAATGAAGAGGAAGTTCGAGATGAGTTCTCTAGGAGAGATGACAATGTTTTTGGGCCTGTAAGTTCATTAGAATAACCAAGGAATCTTGATTCATCAGAGTAAATATGTACACGAAGTTCTTGCAAAGTTCAGCATGGCAGATTCAAAGCCAATAGACTCCCCGATTGCAGAGCGACCGTTGTTGATTAAGGATCCAGAGGGAAGTCATGTTAATCAGACATTGTATCGATCTATGATCAGTTCGCTAATGTACTTGACTGTGAGTCGGCCAGACATTATGTACGCCGTTTATCAGTGTGCTCGTTATTAGGCTAACCCTAAACTTTCTCATCTAACTGCCGTTAAAAGAATTTTTAGATATATGAAGGGAGCTCCTAAACTCGGACTCTGGTATCCCAGATATTCGAACTTGGATCTATTTGCTTTTTCAGATAGCAACTTTGGAGGGACAGACATGGATAAAAAATCTACATCAGTTGGATGCCAGTTCTTTGGAGATAGACTTATCTCTTGGCAGTGTAAGAAGCAGCAAACCGTATCTCTCTCCACAACAGAAGCAGAGTATGTTGCAGCATCTGCCTGCTGTTCCCAGGTTCTTTGGATGCAACATCAGCTGGTGGATTACGGTTTGACTAATCTTGATATAACTATTTATTGCGATAATGATGTCGCTATCCAGATCACTAAAAACCCTGTTTTTTCACTCCAAAACCAAGCATATTGACATCAAAATTCATTTTATACGAGATTGCTTTGACATAGGTTTAACTAAACTTGAACAGATCCATACTGATGCTAATACATCTGATCTTTTTACAAAACCTGTCAGCATCTCAAGGTCCAATATGCTTGTAGACCTCTTGAAAATGATACGCTTCACCGACTGAGCTGTTAAAAAAAGGGGAGGTTTAAGAATAACCGTATCTCATCCAGTAAATTTGGGCATAAAGTATTCTACTTTTGCACAAATTTAGGGGGAGAAAAGTTGTTGGGAAATGAAATGAATTTTCGTGTAAAAGAACTTGATTAACTCATGTAAGGTTTCAATGGTGAACAGGCGAGGATCCAATGCGATGTGTTGATAGGTCTAACGCTCGAAAAGTAAAAGAGGCCAAGTGATATAAACATGAAGGACTGGACATCTTATGGGTAACAGACCAACGGCGTATGATTTCATGGTCTTAAATCCTGCGTTGATAGATAGCCAACGTCTGAGGTTTCGGGTCTTTATGCTGATGAGTCATCCGGGATATCAGGGCTGTCCCTCTGTTGCATCCAGATTATATGCAGACCTGGGCATAGTCAGGATATCTTGAAAAAGAGCCGCACAAAGGCCAAAACCTGAAAACAGAAGAAAATCTCACAAAAAAGAGAATTCCGTGTGCTATTAAAGCAAAATCCGTACCGTTAAAGGTGTTTGTCTCGCCCTCATCAGACTTCTCTGGTCTCTCTGCTGTACGGAAGTACTGACCTGTTCACCAGAAAGTCTGGCGTTGAAAAATTTAAGGATGATCTCAGTATACTCACATGCTACGATGAACTGTTGTGCTTACCTTGATCGCGGGGGTATGCCTTGGAATGGGACACACAGATGTTACAGTATAATTCTACGTTAAGCATATCACAAAGCTAAAAGTTGAAGATTGAGCATTAGATTTAAGATGACAAGCATATTAACAATTACGTGGACTAGTCCAAGTAAGCAAAGAGCTGAAAAGTGTTCCTTAATCAGTTCAAGAATGATTTGATCCCGTGGCAGTCGTCCCAAAAATACCCCAGTGTTAGTATTTCATATAATTTTCTTATATTATTATATTAGTGATAAATAGTTGCTCGATGGGTTGATTCGTTGATTTTGAAGGGGTTATTTTGCAATCTTTAAAAATTTTGATAAAATATTGATCTGGAATGGTCCACCATCTCGGATGGGACCCGTCAGGTTTGACCAAGTCAAAGCCTAAACAGGCCCATCATCTTGGACCAATCATCCGAGATGGGCCTGGCCCATAAACCCATTCGAGAGCATTTTATATGAAAATTACAAAGGTCCGAGACACATATCTCGAACCATTCCGGACTACTTCTCTGAATTCTCTCTGAATACTTCCTCATCTTGGACGATCTCGGACTCATCCCGGATTGAAGGTATATCATCCTGGACTGAAAAGGAGCATCTCGGATGATCTTGGACTAGGAGATCATCATCACGGATGATTTCGGACTAGTTGATCACCATCTCGGATGATCTTGGATGGGATGACTATGTCATCCTGGATGAAGAGGTCCATCCGAGATGAACCTTCATCATCCCGGATTTTGACCAGGGTTGTCTTGAACCCTTTTTTACCTGGACCTTTGACCTGCTAATTTGGACTGCTTTTTGAGCATTTTTCTTGACCTGTTGACTGATGTTTGAACTGTTTGACGTGTTGACTTTGTTGACCCGTCAATGATTTAAATATAAGTTAACTCATTTCTAAAAGGATCTAATGCTTAATGTTTAGTGCAGAAAATGGCTGGAGTTATCATGCAGGAGAAAAATCAAAGGCAGTTGGAAGTAGAGCTTTTCCACAATCAAGCAGGTTACCTTTCAGATCCTCCAGCAGAATATATGGAGATGTTTGGATCACTCATTCGGGGTCTAAACAATTACCTCATCACTCACGCTTTATGAGCAGAGCCAGCGATTTGCAACAGTTGCATAAATACCTTCTGGAACACGACAAAGATTAACAGACAAGGAGCAGAAGAAGCTGGAACAATCGAAGCAACAATTCAAAAGAAGAAGATCATTGTTTCTTAACTGATAGCAAGAGAAGTTTTAAGGTTGGGAGATCAGCCACACCATCCAACATCTTACAATAAAACCAGATTTCTTACTGCCCTTCGAAGGATGAGTTATGAAGGGAGTTATCCGACGGTTCTCAAGAAATTATTTCCACCATACTGGAGGCTGCTGGTACACTTCTTCTTACAGTGTATCATAGAAAACAAGGGTGGATTCGATCAACTTAACAAAACAAAAACATCTTCGATCATGGCAGTGTTGAACGAATGGGATTTCAACTTTTCTTCATTCATTTTTGATAATATGAAGAAGATGCTTGAAGATCCAAAGAAGAAGATATCCATGTTATATCCAAGGTTCATCCAGATGATTCTTGATAGCAGATACCTAGAGTTGGTCAAGGGCCTAAACTACATCAATTTGAAGCCAATGGGGCCAAGCTGCTTCGAGAATGCTTGCAGAAACAAAAGGCCTATACATCACAACTTTGAAGGAAAGTTTGCTCTTGAAAAGCAATAGAGATTTTTCGATGTTGTGCCAGCGGCTCCTGTTACCCCAGTTCCTTCGGTTGCCCCAGCTCCTCCACAGATCAATGCACAAATTGCTGAAGAACATGATGTGCAGCTTATGCAAAAAGTGAAACTAGTGGCTGGAAATGAAGAAGAGGTTGAAGTACTTGATTTAGAATCTGAAACAGGTTCAAGTGAAGAAGAAACTGATTCCGAAAGCGAGGTGGAAATTGTTATGTCTGAAAAGGAAGATGAAGCTATTAGAGAGCAAGTGCCTATGACTGCTGAGAATTTGGCAGCATTGCTTTTGAGTTTACAGGGTGGTGATGGAAACCCTCCATCTATCACCGCCGCTGGTGAACAAGATGCTGTTGCTACTTCACAAGTTGAAATAAAAATCGAAGCGATTGCTGATGATGCTGAAGAAGCAGCTAGAAAGAAACAAAGAACCGACTCCGCACCTGATGACAACCTCTCTGGCCCATCAACTGATCATGAGCCCACTCCATCCATTGACCCTTAGCCTGATCCACAAACAGAAGATGCATCAAAGAAGAAAAACACAGAAGATCCAGATCTGTATGACTTCAAGTGGTGTTCGATTCGAAGCAGGAAGTTCAAGTGGAGCAGGTGATACTGAGCATAATGAAGCAGCTTTTCATTATGCAACCGAGAAAAGACAAGTCTTTGAAAGTGATAGAGACAGTGATGAAGATGCTTACGTTAAAAGATTGAAACGACGTGTGGTTGTATTAGAACAAGATGCAGAGCTGAAGAATGCTCAAATTACATCTCTTTAGTAGGATGCTGCTTTAAAGGAAGCTCAGATCTCCTCACTTTAATCATAGCTCACTAGCAGAGATCTAACCATAGATCAGTTGCAAGGTGATTTAGGAATGCTGATGTCCACTGTGTATGATCTGAAGGCAAAGTTAGAGAAGAAGTTTGGGAATGAGTTTGCCGTTGGCAGAACAGAGCAAACTCCTGAACAGAGAGTAGCAGCTCATGCAGCAGCAAAGGCAGAGCGTGAAGCTGCATTAGAAGCTTATCTGGCTGCGAAGCCAAAGAAACGAAGCAGCAAGCCTAAGAAAAAGAAAGATAAACAGAGCAACAAACAGTTGTTGGTGATGAAGAATCGGGATTTGAATCCTCTCGAAGAAAACTTTCAGTTGAAGGATCCCACAAAGAGGCCCGACAGACTTGTGATGGAATTGGGATCTTCTCACTATGATGAGGTTGGGAACAAGTCCGAGGTTGCTTGCTGGAGGTATGATTACACGCAAGAGTGGTCATAGAGAATACTATGCTAAGGAAAGTCAATTTGAGTCCTGGACGAAGATTGATTTGAAGAGCCTTTTGCGTGCTCCTTATTACGACCGAGGGCTAAACGAGAGAGGTAGAGGTTGGGCATTCCACTCAAGACTCTAAAGGGAAGTGAAAACCAACTTTGCCACAATGAAGACTGCTGAACCCACCATCAAGAGAAATCCTGGAGTTTGTGATCCTCAAACCAAGCTTACTATCAAATCTGTAATCTGGCCTGCAACCGACAAAGAGAAGATCATTCCACTTGAAAAGAAGTTTGAAAGGGGAATACTGAAGAACTTCAAGTTCTGGGCCTATGATCCGAAAATGGCTGAAGCTGTTATTGTCACTGAAGAGCAATCCATCAGGATCCCCAACTCATACGACCTGATGAGTTTTCATGAGGAAGATGTTCTGATTCTCACAAATCACCAAATCCGCACCAATGAAAAATATGAAGAATGTGCTAAAGCTTGGACGAGTGCTGCTGCTAACATCCTGATGCATCATCTGTTTGCTCCAGATCAAGAACAAGGCGGTCCTAAAGTCTGATGCAGCTACTAATCCAGTAAACCTAGGGGGAGATTGTTAGACCCTTGAAGGTTTATGGATAAGTAGCTTAGTGGATTAGTAGGAAATTTGGGTTTATGTTGTAATTGGGCTTTTTGGTTAAGTGTGGGCCTAGGGTTTAGGGAGCCTCCTCCCTAAACACTTACTATAAATAGTAGGGATATGTCATTAGGAGCATGATTGGTGACACAAGCTTCCTTGTATTAGACAATCTTTGTATGCAAGTTTGAAGCAATCATTTAATCAAGAATCTTTCTTTTCATCTCTTTTGTTTCTTTCATAGCTTGTTTGGGTGATTCCGCCACCTTACAACCTAGTGCGATATCATCGTGATCTCGTTACGGGACTTACAACTTTTGTAAAGCAAAGAATCCTACTTTACCTCTAGCATCCTTTTTTGTTTAAAATATTCATATTCGCATTGTAAATTCCCGACAATTCGCAAAAAAGAGTTGAGGAATTGCGGTGGTACACTTTTGAAAAGTAGAGAATCCTACTTTACCTCTAGCATCTTTTTTTATTTAAAATACCCATACTCGTGTTGTAAATCGTCGATAATTCACAATAAAAGTTGGCGACTCATCCGAAAACGACTCCGAAATTGATGATCATCATACAACAGATTTGCAAAAAATATAATTCACCAAACGCTCATGAGCAACGTTGGACCTACAAAAGAACAGATTATTGCAAGAGCCAAAACATTCTATCCTGATCAAGAAATAAGCAAGCTATGATGTTCATCTCCTCACATAGATAGTTAATCGTGAACCAGAACAGAGCATCAGTTTGAAGAAATCAAAGATCTGTTAAAGGCAAGAAAGCACTGTTAAAGAGGAAGAAAAGCATGTTCAAGGCCAAAGCCTTTTTGAAGATAAAACACTAATAAAGAAGGCTAAACATCAGTTAAGGCCTAAACAGATGTTTGGTTACCAGAGCTTGCGAATGAATTTCCCGATACAACAAAGCACCTCCACTTCATGGTTATATCTTAGTCTCTCACTAATAGTTAATTAAAACTTTTATATTAACGAGTCATGTTTATTTCATGTTATTCTTTCAAAAATCTGTTTTCTTGACTATTTGAGTTTTAGTCCAGAGCACTATTTATTTTGAGGGTCTGGAATCTATTCTTGGTGGTCATAGAGATTCTCCCATAGAGCCTCGAAGTGAAATGGCAGTATCAAGGTTTTAAAGTTTATTTCTTTTAGCACAAAAAAAACATATGTAATTCTTTTATTGGATATTGATGAATAACTCCAGATCTGAGTCTGCTAGGGTATCACCTGAAGGAAGTCGAAGACAACAAGGGCGGAGTAGTGCTACCGCAATTCGAGAAATCAGTGATGATATTGTACTGTTGATACTTTTATGTTAGTTTTGAGGGCATTCATGCAAGGTACATGTTCATGTAGTTTTCTTTATTTGTATCATGTTATTAATTACAAGTTTTAATTGCGTGTGTGAATTTAATATCTTCTATATTGCAGTTAGGAGTATGTTTAGTGTAAGTTTGGTGTGTATAAGTTTACGGGATAAAGTTAGGCAAGATTATGTGCTTGGAGTGGAATCCATTGTGTGTTTTGTGTTGCTTGTCTTGCAACCTTTTATTTCGGTTTGTGTTGCAAATAAAAAGTATGCAAGGTTAATGGGCTAGAATGTGAAAGGATGCAGTTTTGCAAATAAAGAGTATGCAGCTTTTGGGCAACACAGCATGTTATTCTGCAAATTTGAAAGTTACAAATTGTTTTATGGTGGCATACATAATCAATGAGATAGATTCCTTTGTTGATGTCTCATATGGTTGGACCTTGGTGAAGTGATCATATGGTATAGACATACTGGGATCACAACTGTTTTAAGTCATTTTTTACAAGTATGGTTTAAATGGCATCTATGATTTAACTCATGCACCTAAATGGTGTGTGATCTTAGAATCAGACAGTCTCTAAGTCGAAGGTCTTTGTTAAAAAGCTCAACTCACTGCCAAAAATGACTATATGTGCCTTTTCTGACTTCTGTTTACTCTTAGTTATTTATTTATTGAATTGTTTTAATTTGTTAAATTTTATTTTCAAAGGAATATAAATCTGGCTCAAAACTTATCCACACTTACTAACTAACCTTGGTTTCTTGGGCGACTTGACATGGAACACACTATTTTGGAGGTTGAAAACTATGATATGTAAGCTTAAGTAACATCTTATATCAATTTCCACCAATATAAAAATTACATTTTGAAGCATTTATCATATTGTGCTTACAGATAGGGCTGCAAACGAACCGAACGAACACGAACAAGACCTTATTCCTGTTCGTTTGTTAAGAAATATATGTGTTCGCGAACCGTTCACGAACACTTATCGAACGAGATTTTATGTTCATTTGTTAAGGAAATGAACTTGTTCATGTTTGTTTGTTAATTTTAGGCAACAAACAAAAATGAACGTTGACGAACACAAATGAGCACAAACTAATGTTCGTGAACACATATGTGTAACATCCCAAAAACGGGTTTGGTAATCAAACCACGTTAATAGTAAAGACGGGTAAAATACCGTTAGTGGTAAAACTTAACCCGGTAAATATTTGGATTTAAATAAGAAATCCTAATATTATATATGAACGAATCAAAGTTTTAAGGAATTAAGTCTATGAGAGCCTGAATTAACGGGACTCAAAATAATCTGGGTTATAACTCCCGGAACCCACTAAATAACTAGGAATATCAACCTAGTTAGTCTAGTGTTTTAAAAATAATGCGGAACTTGATGTAGTAACCTTTATAAACCCGGGTAAAGTTGAGGGACTAAAATGGTTAAAGTGAGAAATAGGTTTTTATTAATTAAAAATCTAAAACACCAAAACACACACCTTTGTGTGTGTTCTGGTCGTACAAAACACAGGGCCAAGAAGAGCTCTCAAGCTCAAACCCTAACATCTATAAAATCAGCAAATTGAAGGGGTAAATCCAACCCAAATCGAAATCCAAGCATGAATTCGTGATCACCTCGATGAAGGGATCATAAGGTATGCCAAATTTCATTTTTTAGTTCCATCTTGAATTTTAGATGAACTTGTGAGATTCGAATCTGAGCTTGCATGTTCGTTGTTTGGATGAAATTAGGGATGAAACTATGTCTAGGAGTAAACCCTAGTCATTTATTTGTTAAATTGATGTTCATGATTGTGAATTCATAATCACACACTCATGTGTCAAGTGGGTTTTGATTATGTAGAAAAGATGATAATATAGTTGTGTTAGAAATCATCATAAGTGATAGTAGATGCAAGATACTTGAACAATTTGCAAGTTTGAGTATTTGATCATACATGATAATGGTTGAATCTTGATGTTAATCTTGGTAAAAATGACTAATTATGAACTAGTTAGCAAATGTGTAGAATCATGCCCATTAGGTGTTTGTTAAAATGCCTAAATGAGAACTATAGTGTTGAAATTCGAGTGAAACGCGTAATTGGCTAACTTGACTAATTACACGAGATATGGGATAAAATGGTTTCTAATCATAAGATTTAATTGCCTTGATTGTGCATATTATATGAATAAAGGTAGTTGATTTTAGAAAGTCGAAATAACCAATGATGAAGTGGAATAGAAGTTTCGACATAAAATCCGTAAGATGAAATAGTCATAATAAGGATGACTAAACTAACCGTCTTACGAATTATGATGATAGTTTGACTCTTAACAAGCTAGATAGAGGCTTGGGAAAGAAACGGGCCAAACGAATCGTGTACGCGAAAAGAGCATAACCGGATGCAAGGTAAGTTAAAACTTACACCTTTTATTTGATATCTATTGGTTTTATAGATTTTGATTAATCAAAAGTCACATTTTGACTTATGATGTTTCGACCCGACGTGCGAGGTTCGAAACAAAAGACAATAATGATAAACCATGTTGAATGGTTAAAAAGAGCTAATAAGGTCATTTAGTCATGTAATGACTAATAAATAACGAGTTATGAGTGATTTACCTTATAAGGTAAATCAATACAATTAATAAGGGTAAAACCACAATGTAGTCACTCGTTGACGATAACCGTTAGTTTTGAAGGACACTTTATGGCGTAAGATATAAAGGGGTCAAAATAATCAAGAAATAAATTTGTAAGTAAATTGACCGTATGGTGTAAACCGGTACAAGTTATGTAGACGAGATGATAATAAATCCATCTCGTAAAAGTAAATGGTCATATGGACCAAACGGGTCAAAAGGTGAAAATATCACCCTTTGACAATATCGGCTAATGTTTTGTCGAGTTGCATGATTACAGGAATAAATATCGATTGAATGTTGTCATCGCTATTACTTAGCGGCTACTAAGGCAAGGTATCAAAACGGGTCAATATATTGATTCGAGCCAGGTATGTATAATTGGTCAAATCATCATTAGAACTTGAAGTTCAATGAGGGCTAAACAAGTTAAAATGGACATTGGGTTATCTTTTAAGTAAACTGAATGATTTAAGTTATTGTCATTGTGTTTTAAAAACATGATGGCTATTTAAACAAGATCCTAGTTTAAAAAGTGGAATTTTGGTCAATTACGACATAAAAAGTCCTTGTTGTAAAGAAAGGGTTTAAGATGACCAAAACGCCCTCGTAAGCAAAATCGAGTAAATGAACCTTAAGAGTCGTTTAAAAACAAGTTATATGATCAAGCAAATACTTTGAATAAGTATAAAGAATGAAAAGGGTAAATCTTGGGTCAAATGACTCAATATGGGTCTTTGCCGTAAAATGATAGTCCAAGGGATAAAACTCGGAATATATGTATCTCCATATTAAATCCACCACAAATGTAGTTGTGGTGGAAGACTACTTGGTAAGAAATGTGAAATTATAAAGTTAGATACAAATGAAAGCGATTTTAGGCTCGAAAGTGCTTAGATACCCTTAACGGGTCAAAATAAGCATACGAGCGAAAACGGGTTTAAAATGTGTAATAAACCTATGATTAGAACCTAATATGGTAGGTAATATTAATTTGAAGAAGTGTATGTGATATAGGAATCAAACAAATACGTTTGTTTGATAAAATGCATAAACGGGTCAAAATTTGGTAATAGGGCGATAAGCCGAAGACTTAAAAGTCTGAAATTTTGTTAAACCGGATGTTAGATTTTAACTCCATATGATGGAGAATCAAATTACAAACACGTAGGAAGAAACGGGAGGTTAAACGGATAAACGGTTCAAAACTTACGCGCGTTTTAGTGCGTACGAACGACGAAACGGAAACTGCAGAAAACTGCAAAATGGGCTAGGCGTCGTCGACGCGGGAAGTGGAGTCGTCGACGCCGCCTGGAAAACTTGTTTTTCTGTTGACGCCAGATTCCTCTGGTTGACGCGGGAAGTGGAGTCGTTGACGCCACCTAACTCGGAAAAATGCTATTTTTGTCATTTTTAACCCCTGTACTTGTTTGAACTTCATATTTGACTATCAAAACTAACTTTTAAGTTGGTTTTGATTATAGGTGATTGCCAAGAGTGCCCGGATGAAGATCAAGCTCGAAGAGGAACCGAACACGCTGTTAGTGCACTATGTCTATTGACTGCGTCTTGTATCATGTAATAGGATAATATAGCTTGAAAGTGATGATTTAGCTTGAAAGTGTCACATGTCATTTCAAGGGAAATCATGATTTAGCTTGAACTTGTTCAAGAGAAATCATGATTTAGCTTGAACAGCTTCAAGCTAAACCTCAACACTATATATAGGCTTCAAGCTAAATCAAGTTTAAGCTTGAAGAACACTTTTGCACATTTGACTTTTGGAGAGCTCTAGTTCTAGAGAGAGAAACTAGAGAGAGAAAGTTGTCAAGTGATTCAAGGTTCATTGTACATTTCAGATATATCAATAGAATCACGTTTATAGTACGTTCTCGTGTGTTCGGTCACGCACGTTCACGGATTCCGCACGTCGAACGTGTTGTTACGCAATCGTTTCGGAGTCAAACCGGTCCTGACAAGTGGTATCAGAGTAGGAGCTCGATTGCGTTGATCAAACAACAAGATTTGTACCAGATTACAACGATTTCAGATCTGAATCACATCATTTCTTCTTCATCTACTATTTCTTTCACGTTTTTGATGGATTTTCGACAAATTGAACGGGTTTTACTGGTCCGAATCGGATGATATTTTAGTATGATGTGCGAAAATAGTTGATAAACAACCCTACCAAGTTTCAGACTCAAATTCCTTGTCGTTTAGGAGAAATCTGAATTTTTGTGTCCAAATCCGTAACATTCAGCTGGATTTCGCTTGAAACAGGAAGATTTCGCTTGAGATAGTACCTGATATCATGGTTTCGCTTGAAAAATCCAGTAGATTTCGCTTCAAAATGCTATTGAAGTGATTTCGCTTGAAGACATTACATCTGATTTCGCTTCAAGACAGAACATTCAGGATTTCGCTTGAAGCTTTCATAGTTGATTTCGCTTCAACTGATTACATTGAGATTTCGCTTGAAGCTTTAACACTTGATTTCGCTTCAAACTGATTAACTGTTGATTTCGCTTGAAAGCTGTTGACTGATTGATTTCGCTTGAAGTTGTTGGTCAAGAGATTTCGCTTGAAGTCTGATTTCGATTCAACTTGGGATTTCACTTGAGTTCGCTATTTCGCTTGAAAAGTGACATTTTGTGTCGAGATTATTTCACGTCAACAGTGTATCAGTCTGTTTCAGGATATTATTGTGTATACTGATTGTTTGTTTGTTTGTTTGTTTGCAGGTGATTCGAGGTGATTTACACGGCACAAATACCAAGAATTCAAAATGTTTGATGAACTGGAAAACTCTAAATTTGAAAGAATGAACAATTGGACTTGTTGTTCTTCTTCTGAGAAAAAGGAGGTTTTGGTTGAAAGATTTGAATATTTCATGTGTCGAAAGGATGAAACGTTGGATGAGTTGGAAATACGGTTTAAAAATTTAATGGACAATTTGAGAAACAAAGATATTAGAATATCAAATGATGAACAGATATCGAAATTGGCAAATGCATTACCTGCTAAATGGGATAAATTTTTAGCTGAGTTAAAAAGGGAAGATTTTTTTCAAGAACTTTATCCAACACAGTTCTTTAATGAGGTTAATGGAGAGTTTCGTAATGAAAATAGGAAAAAGAAGGAAATTTTGACTGAAATAGAAAAGAATTTTCAAAAATTGGATTTGGATGTTATTACTGAAATTGATAATAGAATTCGTGTGTGTCTTGAAACAAAGAGTATTTTGAAATATGATATTAAAAGGAAATGTTATATTGATGAAAATTTGAATCCTTTTGATTTCGTTAAACTCTTTTGTGCAGGAACATATAAGATGGAAACAAAGGATATTCCAAAGAACGAAGAATCTTTGAATCTTGAATCTTCAAGTTCAGAATCAGTGTGCTCAAAATGTGACAATTTTAAGGCTGAAAATGACAAACTTTTGAAGGATGCAGAAAGTTTGACATCAGAAGTCGAGAAGTTGAGAGATGAAAAGCAAACTGTTGATAACCAGATTCTTATGTTGCAGGGAATTTGTGAAAATTTGAAGTCTGAAAATGTTAAACTGCTTAGTGATGTGAACAGTTTGACAGCAGAAAACAAAATTTTAAAAGAAAAAATTGAAAATTTTGAACTTGAAAAATTAAAATTTGAAAATGATTTCAAAAGTCAGTTAAAGATTTTAGAAGATGAGAGAGATGTTTTTGGTAAAAGTAATCTTGAAAAACAAATTGAAATCAATTCTCATCTTGCTAAAATCATTCAGCTTGAAAAAGAAGCTGAAAAAGCTCGGATGAAAATCAAAGAGCTTGAAGTGAAATTGAAAGGTTTTGTGTGACTTCTACATCACATGTTTGTCCAAAACCAATCAATTTCAAAATTGATAATATCAAAGTTGAAGATTGTAATGAGATATCTGATGATGAAAAAGAGAAGAACAGATTTTTAGATTTACAAGAAAAATTTCAACATACTGTTCTGCAATCTACTGAAACAGGTGAATGTTCTAAACAAAAACCTGTTAAGAAGAATGCAGAACAGAAACAAAAAGATAGAAATTTGAAAAATTCTAAAATTGAAATTAAAAGCTCATAAGATAAATCATCCAATCATTATCAAAAATCACAAAAAATTAAAAATGAAAACTCACAAAATGTTGGTAATAAGTGGTGCAGGTTTGACCACAGTGCTCAAAAGACAAATCCAGCATTGAAGAGGAGAAATGATTATAACCAAGCCAAACATTGTTATGATTTGAAGGTTTGGACTGAACAAAGTGGATGGTACGATAACAGAGTGTGTTACACCTGTGGTGTGAGAGGACACATTGCTGTTAACTGCCAGAATTGGAGTTATGAAACAAGAAGATGCTATAATTGCCATATCAAAGGTCATATTGCCAGAGATTGCTCAAGGAGATCGATGGGTAGATTGAGGGTTGAATCTCAGAGAATGGTAAAGAAACCAGTCACTGTCAAGCCCATAGAACAGAAAGTGGAAGATAAGAAAGTAAAGCTTTCACAGGGGCAGAGAGACAGACTGAGAAAGAAGAGGAAGAAGGCGAGAGAATATTTGGAGAAGATTTTGTCTTCGGGTTCACCCGTTGGTTCGAATAATAGTTCTGATGAATCGGTTCACTCGACAGCAAAGTCAAGCAAATCGAATTCTTCAGATACAAATCTGAGGACAAAAGAGAAAAAGGAAAAGAAGAAAATGGTCGGCGATGAATCTGATGTTTCAAAGTCAGACAAGCCACCATCAGGCAATGAATCTGACTCATCTAAGTCAGATAAGCCAAGTTCGGGCAGTGAATCTGATTCCACAAAATCAGAGGAGCCACAAGTTGAGGTAAAGAAGGAAGAAACTGTTCTTTTGATGAATGATGAAAAATTTCCTCCATTACAAGCCACAAACACAAAATCAAAAGGTGTTGATGCTGGAAAAATGTTTAATAGCAATGTTAAACATATTTTTAGTAAGATGGTTGATGGTAAGGAAAAAGGAGTGAAAGAGTTTTATGAAGAAAAGAGAAAAGCTCAAAATACACCCAAGGACAGTCAGGCTTGGGTGAAACTTTTCAAATAAATCTGACTTGCCGGAGCTTCCAGGTTGGTAAGTGTGAAGCAGGTATCGGCATTTTTCTTGGGAAATTCACAGGATGGTAACTGTGATATTTCGTCTTACAAGTGGTCAATCAAGGACATTAAGTTGTACTTGATTTTCTACAAGAGATAGTAGTATTTGTTCTTATATTGTTAAAATCTGTACAAAATGATTAAAAGAGAACAAGGTGATGAGATGACCCCAAACTCATATGTGATGGGTAAACAAACTAATTTTTCCGGAAAAACCATTCTGATTAAAACAAACTTAAGTGTTTTGAAATCATTATGGGAAAATAGTTTGTTGTAAGGGGGAGTGTTGATCGAATATGCCGAAACCATCACGGCTGAACAAACATGATTACTTTCATCAGATTGAAAAACGGTTTTCAAACTGTTAAGATCAATGGGTTGTAAATCATGGGGGTATGTTATATTTTCTGCAAAACAGAGCATGAAATGCAGAAAATGGATGGCGAGACAAAGCTATCAGTGTTGGTTGTCAAATTTTTTTAAAAAATGGTTTTGCATTTTAGGGGGATAAATATTGTTAGAAAATACAAAAACATTTGAAAATTTGAAAAAGTCAAAAACATGATAAAATTAAAAAATTTGAGTTTTTGCGTAAAAAGAGGAAATGATAGTACATCAGTAGATAGTTACAGTATGCTAAAGAAATGGAAAGTTTAAATGTGTTAAACGATCTCACCGTGGATGTGTTGGTAGGTTTTTATACATTTAGTAAACTTTTTCGGGATATAAACCTAAATTCAAACTTACTTATTTCGTGGGGAACACTACTTGGATATATAGGTAACCCCTGAAATCTCGTTTGAAAGGTCTCTTAATCTGATATACTAGGTCTTTATACTCTATGATGTCTGGGGTATTATTCCGGGACTTCTGCTGAACGGTAGTTCTGACCTAGTCCCTGGCTAATACTTGCTTAAATGCTTGAAACACAGCATTACACCCTCAGCATGCTGAAACAATAAAATTGATATATGCTGCTGTTGTAAGCAAAAAGATCATCTAAAGGGGACATACCTTAAAGTCGAAGCTGATATCTCTCTGTGTATACGGAAGTATCGATCTGAGATCCCTTGGCCCTCGCATACCTAATTTATATACAGATATCATTGTAGTATTCTCACCTGTAAGACTGATTATTGAGATTCTGGATACGGGAGTATATTCAAGAGGTGGGACACATGAATAGGTTTAAGTTCTTAAAATACCTAATTCGTATCCTGAATCAGTTGAAGTTTGTATGAAAATTTAAGTGGACAAATATATCGACAATCTAAGTGAATTGTTTAATGCATAATGTGATTTTAAGCTCAACGGTACGTGTGATTTGTCGAAAACTGATATGATCCTCTAACGCATACTCAAACAAAAAAAATATTGTCTGTAAATATGTTTGTACATATTTCGTTATTGCTTTATATTTTCAGAAAAATACAAAAAGATTTTGATTCTGCTTTATTTTCGACAACTGATGTCTGAGTGCTGAGTTTCAAAATCTAAGTAAGATGATTGTGTTTCTGAAAATAAAACAAGTTCATTAAATTGAAACTTGAATTAAAATCAAAAATTTCAAAAAAAGTTTGTGATATCTCCAAGGTCATTAGTTTGAATTTGGATGATTAACTGTGAGGGAGTTGGATTCTTTAATAATGCTAAATCTATACAGTTTGTTGATAGGGGAAGTGGATTAGAGAATTTGATTGGAATTGCCAGGTTACAATTCCTGGATAGCTGAAATTTAAAATGCTGTTACTTATGAATGTATGAGTGATTGCAGGAAAAAGTCCAGATTACGATCCCGGAAGCTGAGTTTAAGGGGGAGTCTGAAGACGAGCTCAAAGCAAGGGGGAGCTTGTATACGGAAAGCTAGGTGTCGATCCCAAAGCACGGAAGCTTGATGAAAGGGGGAGCCTGAAGCTGATAGAAGAAGAGAGTGATGGATGCGTACAATGTTACAATTTGAACGAACGAAAATGCAGAATGATCAAGACTGAAGAAGGTGTCATAACAGAGATTAGTCACTGAAGACTGCGTCAATATCCAAGGGGGAGTCTGTTAGTGCACTATGTCTATTGACTGCGTCTTGTATCATGTAATAGGATAATATAGCTTGATAGTGATGATTTAGCTTGAAAGTGTCACATGTCATTTCAAGGGAAATCATGATTTAGCTTGAACTTGTTCAAGAGAAATCATGATTTAGCTTGAACAGCTTCAAGCTAAACCTCAACACTATATATAGGCTTCAAGCTAAATCAAGTTTAAGCTTGAAGAACACTTTTGCACATTTGACTTTTGGAGAGCTCTAGTTCTAGAGAGAGAAACTAGAGAGAGAGAAAGTTGTCAAGTGATTCAAGGTTCATTGTACATTTCAGATATATCAATAGAATCACGTTTATAGTACGTTCTCGTGTGTTCGGTCACGCACGTTCACGGATTCCGCACGTCGAACGTGTTGTTACGCAATCGTTTCGGAGTCAAACCGGTCCTAACACACGCTCAAAACACAAGCTTCCGCACATGATTATATCGCCACTTTTAAATGGCGAAGTTGTTCACCTTAAACTATTCGGATAACTTTTGTAAAATTTTTAGATTACTCGTATTTTCTAAGGATACTTAATAGTAATTACATGGTTGTTATCGATATTTATACGATAACCTTTAAAATAATAACTAGGGTGTTACAAGTTGGTATCAGAGCCCAAGGTTAAAGGGTAAAGTGTTCGGTTCGAGGCTTGATCGCAAATCCGGTAAGTACAAGTATGTTAATAGCTTAGCATGCTAAAGTGTTGTAAACAACACATAGGGCTATCGTGTGGTATATGTTACCCCAATTTAAATGATTGATATGGTTGACGAAAATACGCGCGTTGACGCGTATAGTAGAAAAAGCCTTGTATTATAATACGGGCGATTATTGAAGTTGACATTACTAACTCTTGCGAATGTTTTAATTGAAGGACACTCGCGTCTGAAGATGACGGGAGTTGAACGAATTATGGATATGATGATGGAACGGTCCGAGGTATGACAGGAAGAGCATACTCAACAAGGACCAAAATCGCGTAACGGTCGCGAACAAGACTAATGACAAGAGAAGCCCGTTAGGGCAAGCATTACCAGGTGCACACTTTTAAATTTAATCGCACGAGTCGTTATATGCAACAAACACGTAAGTAATAACGGTTGCATACACATATGATATAACTTGGAAAACCTGATTTCCAAGAGAAATTTAATAGGAAATGTGTTATTCACAATGATGAATAACACATGAATAACAAGACTTGTTTATATAGAAACTTGGACGAGAGTGATCATCCAAGTAAGTATTCTCAATATAAATCCTATTGAGAAAAGTAATGATCACATCAATGAATGTGAATAAATGTTTATAAAAAGGGACATTGTACATGTTCATGGATAAACGACTAAAACTAATAATTTTTAACTAACAATTAAATAAAGTTTTACCAAATGAAACCATAAACATGGAGATAATTTGAGGAGTTACTTACATGGGACGTGATGTGGTAATTATAATAAGGTCACGCGTACCACGTGTTGATCACTTACTCTGGCCAAGTAAGTAGTGAACACGTGATAGCATGAGCTTCTTATAATGAGCGCAGTTATGTCCGATGTAGTAGGGTCAAGATGAATGAAATTTAAAGGATCCTCAGGGTCAAGAAATCTTATGGGCATACTCGTATAAATGGTTTTCGCGGGAACCATAAAAACGATGTATGGCGCACATAAAAATAAAAGACCCAAGGAAATTCGTGACATAAGTCATTTTTGACGAAACAACCATGACAAAAAAAAGGGCATTGTAAAACCAAAGTATAAATGACCCGCGGGGTCATAGAAACAAAGGTATTGCCCACACGAGAAAAACGATCAAAATCGTTGACTTTGGTCGTAGTAAAGAAATGATGATGAAGATAATCATCATTCATAGTTTAAAAGACTGTCAAGGATGGTCAAATAAAGAATAAAGGCTTGGTTGAATAAAAGCGAGGGCTTCCGCTAAGACAACCAAACAAATTAAAACGAAAACTTGATGTATACCGGAATGCTTGCACTAATAATGACTTTGGTAAAGTACCCGGTTGATGGGTAAGGATTTAAACACATGCGTAAACCGAGAAACGAGAACACGAATTTAAAGTCAAAAGACTCGGATTATGAGTTATGACGAAAAGACCATAAAATTTCGTAAACATAAATTTTGATAATTATATTCAACTATTTTGAGATTGAACGGGTTGAATAAAGTATAATGCTTGAAGGCATAAGAAAACGCAAGCATGTAAAATGATTTAGACAAGTATTGGGAGGGAGTGTACTTACACTCGAACCCAGAAAACGCAAGCATGTAAAATGATTTAGACAAGTATTGGGAGGGAGTGTACTTACACTCGAACCCAGAAAACGCAAACATGTAAAAAGATTTAGACAAGCATTTGGAGGTAGTGTACTTACACTCGAACCCGGAAAATGCGAATATGTCCCTTAACGGGTCGTTTTTGTAAAACGTCAAACGTAAGGACAAAGTCAGAAAATTTCGCCTGGAAATAAACAAATGAAGCCTTAGACTACGGTCAAGGTCAACTAAATCTCATAAGCGAAAATATACGATTTTAAACATAGCAAGACATGCTTTGAAGCTATATATGAATATATATATATATACATTTGAATGTAGATACAAATAAAAGATGATTTGCTGGATCATCATAACCTACGGGATTAAACACAGTGTTAAGGTCTACGGGACCAGAATGACCCTTGGGTCACGAAAAGAAAAGGAAATAAACCTTAGTGTTTTTAGTAAAAAGGGGGTGAAGACCTAAGGAAATAGCCTACGAGGCTACGTGAAGGAACCTACGGGTTACTTAACAAAGCGAGAGAACCAGTTGAAAATCCCCGCATAAAACTAAGGCTGTAAAAGAATAAATTACAGACTGTCAATGTCCTGTTACGGATAATTGACGAAAGATAAAGAGAAGATCCTAAACTAAAACCTTAGTTTTAGTAAGAAATAACGTTTTTACGAATGAGAATCCTGATAGGAAAATCGAATATTAAGCAGGAAACGATACAAGTCTTGACACTGATAGGCGCAAGATGATATATTCGAAAAGTGATATGTTAAAAAAAAAATGAAAGGTTGATACAAACTAAACAGGATGTGACATGATCACGGTTGGGGAAATGTAATGTGAAGTAAAATCACATTATAACCAAGCGAGCGGTAAAAAGAAACTGGACTAATAAGTCTAGTTAGTGAGACCGGTTAAGGCCATTTAAATAAATTTGGTCTCTTGTAAGCGATGGATTCGGTATAACTAAACCGAATAAATGAATTTGGAAACAAAAGAGATTGTTGCTAAAAGTGAAAGATTTCACTAAAGACCTTTAAGCGGGTCAAAGTAACGGATTCATAAGGGAATTCGATAATATATGAAAGCGATGGATACCGCTAAGTTAACTAAACTAGTAGAAAGAACGAGATTACGTTATTTCGAAATTACACCATCTCGTATGAGATATGTAGACAATTAGTAACCAAAAAGATGTTACCGTACTTTTCGGGTAATACTAACGATTGGTTAAAAAGTATAAGTAATGTTTAAAATATTTCTCGGATCGAATACATTGGGTTTAAACTCAATGAATTATGTAAGAAAAGGTTTCGAGGACGAAACCTCTTTAAGGGGGGTAGACTTGTAACATCCCAAAAACGGGTTTGGTAATCAAACCACGTTAATAGTAAAGACGGGTAAAATACCGTTAGTGGTAAAACTTAACCCGGTAAATATTTGGATTTAAATAAGAAATCCTAATATTATATATGAACGAATCAAAGTTTTAAGGAATTAAGTCTATGAGAGCCTGAATTAACGGGACTCAAAATAATCTGGGTTATAACTCCCGGAACCCACTAAATAACTAGGAATATCAACCTAGTTAGTCTAGTGTTTTAAAAATAATGCGGAACTTGATGTAGTAACCTTTATAAACCCGGGTAAAGTTGAGGGACTAAAATGGTTAAAGTGAGAAATAGGTTTTTATTAATTAAAAATCTAAAACACCAAAACACACACCTTTGTGTGTGTTCTGGTCGTACAAAACACAGGGCCAAGAAGAGCTCTCAAGCTCAAACCCTAACATCCATAAAATCAGCAAATTGAAGGGGTAAATCCAACCCAAATCGAAATCTAAGCATGAATTCGTGATCACCTCGATGAAGGGATCATAAGGTATGCCAAATTTCATTTTTTAGTTCCATCTTGAATTTTAGATGAACTTGTGAGATTCGAATCTGAGCTTGCATGTTCGTTGTTTGGATGAAATTAGGGATGAAACTATGTCTAGGAGTAAACCCTAGTCATTTATTTGTTAAATTGATGTTCATGATTGTGAATTCATAATCACACACTCATGTGTCAAGTGGGTTTTGATTATGTAGAAAAGATGATAATATAGTTGTGTTAGAAATCATCATAAGTGATAGTAGATGCAAGATACTTGAACAATTTGCAAGTTTGAGTATTTGATCATACATGATAATGGTTGAATCTTGATGTTAATCTTGGTAAAAATGACTAATTATGAACTAGTTAGCAAATGTGTAGAATCATGCCCATTAGGTGTTTGTTAAAATGCCTAAATGAGAACTATAGTGTTGAAATTCGAGTGAAACGCGTAATTGGCTAACTTGACTAATTACACGAGATATGGGATAAAATGGTTTCTAATCATAAGATTTAATTGCCTTGATTGTGCATATTATATGAATAAAGGTAGTTGATTTTAGAAAGTCGAAATAACCAATGATGAAGTGGAATAGAAGTTTCGACATAAAATCCGTAAGATGAAATAGTCATAATAAGGATGACTAATCTAACCGTCTTACGAATTATGATGATAGTTTGACTCTTAACAAGCTAGATAGAGGCTTGGGAAAGAAACGGGTCAAACGAATCGTGTACGCGAAAAGAGCATAACCGGATGCAAGGTAAGTTAAAACTTACACCTTTTATTTGATATCTATTGGTTTTATAGATTTTGATTAATCAAAAGTCACATTTTGACTTATGATGTTTCGACCCGACGTGCGAGGTTCGAAACAAAAGACAATAATGATAAACCATGTTGAATGGTTAAAAAGAGCTAATAAGGTCATTTAGTCATGTAATGACTAATAAATAACGAGTTATGAGTGATTTACCTTATAAGGTAAATCAATACAATTAATAAGGGTAAAACCACAATGTAGTCACTCGTTGACGATAACCGTTAGTTTTGAAGGACACTTTATGGCGTAAGATATAAAGGGGTCAAAATAATCAAGAAATAAATTTGTAAGTAAATTGACCGTATGGTGTAAACCGGTACAAGTTATGTAGACGAGATGATAATAAATCCATCTCGTAAAAGTAAATGGTCATATGGACCAAACGGGTCAAAAGGTGAAAATATCACCCTTTGACAATATCGGCTAATGTTTTGTCGAGTTGCATGATTACAGGAATAAATATCGATTGAATGTTGTCATCGCTATTACTTAGCGGCTACTAAGGCAAGGTATCAAAACGGGTCAATATATTGATTCGAGCCAGGTATGTATAATTGGTCAAATCATCATTAGAACTTGAAGTTCAATGAGGGCTAAACAAGTTAAAATGGACATTGGGTTATCTTTTAAGTAAACTGAATGATTTAAGTTATTGTCATTGTGTTTTAAAAACATGATGGCTATTTAAACAAGATCCTAGTTTAAAAAGTGGAATTTTGGTCAATTACGACATAAAAAGTCCTTGTTGTAAAGAAAGGGTTTAAGATGACCAAAACGCCCTCGTAAGCAAAATCGAGTAAATGAACCTTAAGAGTCGTTTAAAAACAAGTTATATGATCAAGCAAATACTTTGAATAAGTATAAAGAATGAAAAGGGTAAATCTTGGGTCAAATGACTCAATATGGGTCTTTGCCGTAAAATGATAGTCCAAGGGATAAAACTCGGAATATATGTATCTCCATATTAAATCCACCACAAATGTAGTTGTGGTGGAAGACTACTTGGTAAGAAATGTGAAATTATAAAGTTAGATACAAATGAAAGCGATTTTAGGCTCGAAAGTGCTTAGATACCCTTAACGGGTCAAAATAAGCATACGAGCGAAAACGGGTTTAAAATGTGTAATAAACCTATGATTAGAACCTAATATGGTAGGTAATATTAATTTGAAGAAGTGTATGTGATATAGGAATCAAACAAATACGTTTGTTTGATAAAATGCATAAACGGGTCAAAATTTGGTAATAGGGCGATAAGCCGAAGACTTAAAAGTCTGAAATTTTGTTAAACCGGATGTTATATTTTAACTCCATATGATGGAGAATCAAATTACAAACACGTAGGAAGAAACGGGAGGTTAAACGGATAAACGGTTCAAAAGTTACGCGCGTTTTAGTGCGTACGAACGACGAAACGGAAACTGCAGAAAACTGCAAAATGGGCTAGGCGTCGTCGACGCGGGAAGTGGAGTCGTCGACGCCGCCTGGAAAACTTGTTTTTCTGTTGACGCCAGATTCCTCTGGTTGACGCGGGAAGTGGAGTCGTTGACGCCACCTAACTCGGAAAAATGCTATTTTTGTCATTTTTAACCCCTGTACTTGTTTGAACTTCATATTTGACTATCAAAACTAACTTTTAAGTTGGTTTTGATTATAGGTGATTGCCAAGAGTGCCCGGATGAAGATCAAGCTCGAAGAGGAACCGAACACGCTGTTAGTGCACTATGTCTATTGACTGCGTCTTGTATCATGTAATAGGATAATATAGCTTGAAAGTGATGATTTAGCTTGACAAGTGGTATCAGAGCAGGAGCTCGATTGCGTTGATCAAACAACAAGATTTGTACCAGATTACAACGATTTCAGATCTGAATCGCATCATTTCTTCTTCATCTACTATTTCTTTCACGTTTTTGATGGATTTTCGACAAATTGAACGGGTTTTACTGGTCCGAATCGGATGATATTTTAGTATGATGTGCGAAAATAGTTGATAAACAACCCTAGCAAGTTTCAGACTCAAATTCCTTGTCGTTTAGGAGAAATCTGAATTTTTGTGTCCAAATCCGTAACATTCAGCTGGATTTCGCTTGAAACAGGAAGATTTCGCTTGAGATAGTACCTGATATCATGGTTTCGCTTGAAAAATCCAGTAGATTTCGCTTCAAAATGCTATTGAAGTGATTTCGCTTGAAGACATTACATCTGATTTCGCTTCAAGACAGAACATTCAGGATTTCGCTTGAAGCTTTCATAGTTGATTTCGCTTCAACTGATTACATTGAGATTTCGCTTGAAGCTTTAACACTTGATTTCGCTTCAAACTGATTAACTGTTGATTTCGCTTGAAAGCTGTTGACTGATTGATTTCGCTTGAAGTTGTTGGTCAAGAGATTTCGCTTGAAGTCTGATTTCGATTCAACTTGGGATTTCACTTGAGTTCGCTATTTCGCTTGAAAAGTGAAATTTTGTGTCGAGATTATTTCACGTCAACAGTGTATCAGTCTGTTTCAGGATATTATTGTGTATACTGATTGTTTGTTTGTTTGTTTGTTTGCAGGTGATTCGAGGTGATTTACACGGCACAAATACCAAGAATTCAAAATGTTTGATGAACTGGAAAACTCTAAATTTGAAAGAATGAACAATTGGACTTGTTGTTCTTCTTCTGAGAAAAAGGAGGTTTTGGTTGAAAGATTTGAATATTTCATGTGTCGAAAGGATGAAACGTTGGATGAGTTGGAAATACGGTTTAAAAATTTAATGGACAGTTTGAGAAACAAAGATATTAGAATATCAAATGATGAACAGATATCGAAATTGGCAAATGCATTACCTGCTAAATGGGATAAATTTTTAGCTGAGTTAAAAAGGGAAGATTTTTGTCAAGAACTTTATCCAACACAGTTCTTTAATGAGGTTAATGGAGAGTTTCGTAATGAAAATAGGAAAAAGAAGGAAATTTTGACTGAAATAGAGAAGAATTTTCAAAAATTGGATTTGGATGTTATTACTGAAATTGATAATAGAATTCGTGTGTGTCTTGAAACAAAGAGTATTTTGAAATATGATATTAAAAGGAAATGTTATATTGATGAAAATTTGAATCCTTTTGATTTCGTTAAACTCTTTTGTGCAGGAACATATAAGATGGAAACAAAGGATATTCCAAAGAACGAAGAATCTTTGAAGCTTGAATCTTCAAGTTCAGAATCAGTGTGCTCAAAATGTGACAATTTTAAGGCTGAAAATGACAAACTTTTGAAGGATGCAGAAAGTTTGACATCAGAAGTCGAGAAGTTGAGAGATGAAAAGCAAACTGATGATAACCAGATTCTTATGTTGCAGGGAATTTGTGAAAATTTGAAGTCTGAAAATGTTAAACTGCTTAGTGATGTGAACAGTTTGACAGCAGAAAACAAAATTTTAAAAGAAAAAATTGAAAATTTTGAACTTGAAAAATTAAAATTTGAAAATGATTTCAAAAGTCAGTTAAAGATTTTAGAAGATGAGAGAGATGTTTTTGGTAAAAGTAATCTTGAAAAACAAATTGATTTTAGAAGATGAGAGAGATGTTTTTGGTAAAAGTAAACGGGAGGTTAAACGGATAAACGGTTCAAAAGTTACGCGTGTTTTAGTGCGTACGAACGACGAAACGGAAACTGCAGAAAACTGCAAAATGGGCTAGGCGTCGTCGACGCGGGAAGTGGAGTCGTCGACGCCGCCTGGAAAACTTGTTTTTCTGTTGACGCCAGATTCCTCTGGTTGACGCGGGAAGTGGAGTCGTTGACGCCACCTAACTCGGAAAAATGCTATTTTTGTCATTTTTAACCCCTGTACTTGTTTGAACTTCATATTTGACTATCAAAACTAACTTTTAAGTTGGTTTTGATTATAGGTGATTGCCAAGAGTGCCCGGATGAAGATCAAGCTCGAAGAGGAACCGAACACGCTCAAAACACAAGCTTCCGCACATGATTATATCGCCACTTTTAAATGGCGAAGTTGTTCACCTTAAACTATTCGGATAACTTTTGTAAAATTTTTAGATTACTCGTATTTTCTAAGGATACTTAATAGTAATTACATGGTTGTTATCGATATTTATACGATAACCTTTTAAATAATAACTAGGGTGTTACAATATGGAAATAAACGAACACAAACAATCGTTCATGAACAGAATATATAATACACTGACACTTATCATATATTTAATTTGCCGGAATTTTGAAGTATTTAAATAAATATAAATATAAAAACTAAAAACATTAATGAACTATCGAACACAAACGAACACGTTACCGAACGTTCACGAACATAAACGAACGAACACGACATCTATTCATGTTTGTTCATTTAACTGAACGAACGGAATTTCTTGTTCGTGTTCGTTTGTTAATAAACGAACGAACACAAACGAACTTCTCGCCGAACGGTTCACGAACTGTTCGCCGAACGTTTGGTTCGTTTGCAGCCCTACTTACAGATGCTTTGACCACAACAAAGAGATAATTCATAAAATGTAGGATCAGGCAATTCAGGCTACAAGAGCTGCTAGGGATGCAGCTGTGAAAGAAGCGGCTCAGCTGCAACAACTAGTACATTTACCTTTTACCTTCTCGCTATTGTTTGTTATTAGCAAAATTTATGTTAGTCCCACCGTAAAAAAAAAAAAAAGTCTAGATCTTTGATACTATTTTGAAGTGTCAAATAGCGCCTTTTTTGTTTTGTTACAATTCATTTTACCTGTTCTTTGGAATTTGGTTATGTGTTCCTTTAATATTTGTTGGTACTTGGTAGTGTCATTTGGTTTTAATCCTAACCTTAAAGCACTTGATGTGATAAATATACTAGGTTATATGCATTATAAACACTTTAGGAGACTTTCTATATGTTTCCTTTAAGCTATTATTTACCAGTTAAAGAAAAAATATAACCCCATTCGTAAGTAAATATTTAACTTGGAACATCTACTATCCATTGATTGTTTGTTATTTTTTCCTTATATGTTTTATAAATACTTCATGATTTTTTATTCTTATTAAAGATCATCCATGGATACAAAACACCAAAATAATATCCAAATATTTCTTGAAGGAAACCGTTAAAGCAAGACTCAAACAATTCTTTGTAATGAAGAAGTTCAAGAAAAGAGTATTAAAGGTAATTTCAACATTCGTTTTCTTTCGGCTTATTTTTATTTTTTCTTTTGTGGTGGTTGGTGTTATACTAAAATCTTTATGATAGTAAAAATCAAAGGTGAGTATTGATCATTTATATACTGAGGAAGTGGGGGAATAAAACAATGATTTGATGGATACTTGCAAAAAAGGGAAGATAAATATTATTGAGTTGAAAGTCGGTTTACAAACTATGACACTGACCGAAAATGATATCAAGCATCATTATTATAGAATCTTAAATTAGTATTGTATCATTCAGAGATAAGAAGTGGAAAAACATTTGATGAGGTATTATATTTTTTAGGCTATTTAATGTTCTGAAGTTAAATTGATATCGGAACTACTGTTGAGGTTAATGTAAAAGGGGGTGGTTTTGTGAGAAGTGTAAGAAGTGTTTTAAGCCCTTATATCTTGTAGTTAATGGTTGAGATCAAAAAAGGCTTAAAAGGTAAATTATGGTCTTTTTTTTTTTTGACTAATTTGACTAGATTAGGGGTAATAGTGTCTTTTTATATTGTATTGTTTAAATAAAGAAACCTACATCAACTTTAATGCACATGCAAGTTCCACCCATATTTTTTGAACGTCAATAACTTTTTATACGTGACGTTTATTTTTTAAATATACCATAATAACAAGCTTTTTTTATCTTCAATATGAGTACCATATTGCTATATTATATAGATAAAAAAAATTATGTATAGCATGATATGAAGACTACTGGAATACATGTTTAAAACACCATACGAAG
>JARYGA010042910.1:0-20623 GCA_030545235.1 Helianthus tuberosus
TCACGCCTATGCAACTTGGAAGCTTCGACGTTATTGTGGGTATGGATTGGTTAGCCAAGCATCGCGCAGAGGTAGTTTGTTTTGAGAAGATTGTTCGTGTGCCGCTTCCGACAGGCGAGATCCTACAGGTTCAAGGTGAGAAACCGTCTGGTGGCCTCAAGCTCATGTCTTGTTTTAAAGCTCGGAAATATCTGCGGGAGAACTATGTGGCCTTCTTAGCACATGCTACAGCAGATAAAGGCAAGGGTAAGTCTATTTCAGATATTCCTGTTGTTCGGGATTATTCTGAAGTATTCCCTGAAGACTTACCTGGTCTACCTCCAGCACGCCAAGTCGAGTTCTGTATTGATCTCGTACCTGGTGCAAATCCCATTGCCAGAGCTCCATATCGTCTTGCACCGTCTGAGATGCAAGAGTTGTCTAATCAGCTTCAGGAACTCTCTGACAAAGGTTTTATCCGTCCTAGCTTTTCACCTTGGGGTGCTCCCGTTCTTTTTGTCAAGAAGAAGGATGGATCCTTTAGGATGTGTATCGATTATCGTGAGCTTAACAAGCTTACCATCAAGAATCGATATCCCCTACCGCGTATCGATGATCTCTTTGATCAGTTACAGGGCGCTTCTTATTTTTCAAAGATTGATCTGCGATCTGGATATCATCAACTTCGTGTGCATGAAGAAGATATTCCCAAGACAGCGTTCCGCACTCGTTATGGGCATTATGAGTTCACAGTCATGCCATTCGGTTTGACTAATGCTCCTGCTGTTTTCATGGACTTAATGAATAGGGTCTGCAAGCCTTATTTGGATCAGTTCGTCATTGTTTTTATTGATGACATCTTGATATACTCTAAGACGCAAGCTGATCACGAGCAACATCTTCGTCTTACTCTGGAACTCCTAAAGAAAGAGCAACTTTTCGCCAAATTCTCCAAGTGCGAATTTTGGCTTAAAGAAGTTCAATTCTTAGGACATATTATCAACGAACAAGGTATTCATGTAGATCCCTCCAAGATCAGTGCGATTAAGGATTGGGATACGCCTACTACTCCTACTGAGGTTCGTTCTTTTCTTGGTCTAGCGGGTTATTATCGCCGCTTCATAGAAAACTTCTCGAAGATTGCAGTTCCTCTAACTGCTCTAACTCAGAAGAACAAACCCTTTGATTGGGGATTCAAGCAAGAGGAAGCTTTTCAAAACTTGAAGCAGAAGCTTTCTGATGCGCCTGTTCTATCATTACCTGAGGGTGATGATGATTTTGTCGTGTATTGTGATGCATCGAAATTGGGTCTTGGCTGTGTTCTGATGCAAAGGAACAAAGTCATAGCATATGCATCGAGGCAGTTGAAGATACATGAGAAAAACTACACCACTCATGATCTTGAGTTGGGTGCAGTTGTTTTCGCTCTAAAGATCTGGAGACACTATTTGTACGGTACAAAATGTGTGGTTTTCACAGACCACAAAAGTCTTCAGCATATCTTTAACCAGAAAGAACTCAACATGAGGCAACGACGTTGGGTTGAGCTTCTAAACGACTATGACTACGAAATTCGCTACCATCCTGGTAAGGCGAATGTCGTAGCCGATGCATTGAGTCGTAAGGAACGTACTAAGCTTCATTGCGTTCGTGTTCAATCTGTTAATCAAGCTCGATCTGATATCCAAGCACGCATTTCTCAGGCTCAACAATTTTGTGTTTCACAAGGTTTGATGGATAGGGAATTTCCCTATCACATAACACCTGATCTGGAACTGAAGGACAATGGATCGTATTACTTCATGGACCGTTTGGGGTCCCAAGCCAAGATAATCTTCGTACCATGCTTATGGATGAAGCCCATAAGTCTCGCTATTATATTCATCCTGGCTCGGATAAGATGTATAAGGATCTTCGTATTCACTATTAGTGGCCTGGTATGAAGAAAGACATTGCCTTATACGTATCAAAATGCCTTACTTGTCTTAAGGTTAAGGCTGAACATCAACGTCCTTCGGGTTTATTGGTGCAACCAGAGATCCCAGTTTGGAAATGGGAAAACATTACTATGGATCTTGTTACCAAACTTCCACGCACAAATAAAGGTCATGATGCCATCTGGGTAGTCGTTGATCGTCTTACTAAGTCAGCACATTTCTTGCCAATCCATGAGGACTTTCCTGCTGACAGACTTGCAAAAATCTATGTGGATGAAATTGTAGCTCGACATGGTGTTCCTTTTAACATCATTTCTGACAGAGATGCTCGTTTCACTTCTCATTTTTGGAGAACCATGCAATCTGCTATGGGGACCCAAGTTAATCTGAGCACAGCTTATCATCCGCAAACGAATGGTCAATCTGAAAGAACAATCCAGACTCTGGAGGATATGCTTAGAGCTTGTGTGATCGACTTTGGTGGTAGTTGGGATTCACATCTTCCGTTAATTGAATTCTCCTACAACAACAGTTATCACACCAGCATCAAAATGGCTCCTTTCGAAGCTCTTTATGGTCGAAAATGTCGTTCACCAGTCTGCTGGAATGAGATCAGCGAGGCTCAGCTTACTGGACCTGCCCTCATTTTAGAGACAACTGATAAGGTCAAGAAAGTTCGTGATAACCTTCAGACAGCTAGAAGCCGTCAAAAGAGTTACGCGGACCCAAAACGCAAGCCCTTGGAATTTCAAGTCGATGATCGAGTATTACTTAAGGTCTCACCTTGGAAAGGTGTGATCAGATTTGGAAAGAAAGGAAAACTTGCACCTAGATACGTTGGACCATTCAAGATCGTCGAAAGAATCGGAAAGGTAGCCTACAAACTTGAGTTACCTCCTGAACTTGGAAATGTTCATCCAACTTTTCACGTGTCCAATCTCAAGAGGTGTTTAGCTGATGAAAACCTCCACATACCACTTGACGAAATTCGTGTTGATAAAACACTGAAATTTGTCGAGAAACCTGTGGAAATCATGGAACGTGAGGTCAAGTGGCTTAAACGCAAGCACATTCCTTTGGTCAAAGTTCGCTTGGAAGCTAAACGTGGACCCGAGTTTACTTGGGAACGCGAAGATCAAATGAAGGCGAAATATCCGCATCTTTTCCCACGAGTTTCCTCTAAATAAATTTCGGGATGAAATTTCCACAAGTAGGGGAGACTGTAACATCTGTGCTTGTAATCATTGTGAACAGTTCGGTTATCAATAAAACAATGTTATTTGATCCCAATGTTTGTTTGGTTGTGTTTTACATTTTTCATGTTTTGACTTTTATTCAATTTCAAACTCTATATCGCTTTCTGGAGAGTTATACGCAAACTGATGCGTAAACGTAATCAGTTTAATGCGAAAAATACTCCGAAATATCAAAATATACTTAACAGGCCTTAAATAACCTTTACATAACTTAGAAATAAGTTTTAAAGGCTTTGGTATGGCAAAAACAAGTTAATTCGGCTACAGGGACTAAATTTGACAAACTGCGAAAGTATGCCAATTTGAACTGTAGCAGACATTCCGAAACATGACCATAAGTTAAACATACCATAAATATCCTTTACATAGCTTAGAAATAGGCTTTGAAGGGTTCGGTGTGCTAAAATAAACTTTTGGGTCATTCAGGGACTAAAAGTGTCAAAAAGTGCACAAGTTTGCATTTTCGCGCATAACTTACGTTCTGAATACATCCGGACATCCAAAAATTTATGTAAGCACTAAAATATTTTATTTTAGTGTTTGGCATAAGAAAAATCCATTCGTTGCGTCATTTGGATCGTTTTTCGCGCTTATGCGCATTCCGTCGTAATTAAGCGAACATCGCGTTCGTACGACCAAACGAACCAACGTCCGACATATTTTTGAGCATGTTTCATGTCCAAAATGTTTAGACATCATGTTAGGGCCTTAAAGTTGGCTTAACGGGCCTTAAACATGTCAAAAATGGCTTAAACACATAACAGGGACTGAAACTGTCATTTCCGCAAACTTTCTCCTGATCAGAGGACCCAGGCGGCCCGCGTAAAACCAAGGCTATCCTTTACGCGGCCCGCGTCAGCCTCTCAGACCAGATTCGATGTTTAAACAGGCTGTTAACAGCTGCATTACCCACAAAACCCACTTGCACATGGTAATTCTGATACTAGGGGCTGGTTTTGGATGTGCACATGGTATTACAATACCATGTGTGCAAGTGTATGGCCAAGATCAAAGCACGTTTCCCGATAAACGATCCTAATGGTGCTAGTATTCCTATAAATACCCACCCCCATCACTTGTAAAACCCACAAGAATCCTGATTTGAGAAGCTCTAAGTTGAAACCTTTGTTTCATACCTGAGCTACTTGGATCGAGATTAGCATTCGGGGACCCTTTGTAAGTATTCCTTCGTTCTTTTATTGCTTTTCGAGTCCGAAAGTCAAACTTTGTTTGACTTTCTACGTTGACCAGTTTATGGTCAATGCGAAGTTCGTTTGAACTTCGCAACGTGATTGTAATCACGATGGTTATAGTCCCTTGTGACTATGCCTACTGATTACCTCGTTGTCTAGGATCGTAAGGGTAAGCGATCTAATAAATCGCTTATACCTTCGAACCCGACCCATTTGGTCGATCATTAGGATCCGACCAAATACATTAGGTGACCATAGTAGGTAGGGAATAACCTTCCGAGGTTATACCTTATGGTCACGACTTTAAGTAGTTGTATGATAGGTAGTTTATATGCCTTAGGTAAATTACTAAAATACCCCTTTGATGCCAAAATTCATTATAAACATATGTGACATAACTTTTGACATCTAAACTGATTTGGCGACAATATTAGGCATGTTAAGGCATATTCTACTTGTCATAGGACTAGTTAGGCGGTCCGAACGCGTTTCACGCGAACGACGCGTTAAAGTAGCATAAGCAACCTAAACGGGTCGTAATGGGTCGTAAGCACTTATGTTAGGTTTCATTTAGTATGTAGGCTTTGTTAAACCATATTACACGAGTCTCCATACTCGTTTGGTTTACGAACCCTCATTCTATCCGATCCTCCGATTTAGGTCCGGTTTATTAACATAGTTACCTATATTAGGTGCCGTTTGATATCCGTGATCTCTAGCATTGTTTGGTTGTTACTCAAGGACTTCTGAGCAATTTCAAGTGAGTACATAGACCCCTCTTTTACTGTTTTCCAAACTGTTTTGGGGTGAAACACATGTGCCTACTTGTTACTTTCATGCTTTCCTGTCTTCACATCATATACTTGCTACGTTCATTAGTACATTTATAGTACAAGATTTCATTGTGTTCATGCTATGTATGTCCATTGTGTGCATACTTAGTACATTGTTTTACATTACATTTCATGCTATGTATGTCCATTGTGTGCATACTTAGTACATTGTTTTACATTACATTTCATGCTATGTATGTCCAATGTGTGCATACTTAGTACATTGTTTTACATTACATTTCATGCTATGTATGTCCATTGTGTGCATACTTAGTACAGTTGTTTTCATCACATGCTTACATTTTGTTATGACATTTGGGTTGTTTACAATGGAACAATACATTCATTAACATTAGCTACGCCGTTCGTTAGTAGGTAGTGGTACCATAGGAATTGACAACTCCCGTTCCTGAAATCCTGGGTTTGTTTGGATTGGAAGGAATGACCGAATTCGATACACATAACTTAGATAAACCTTTAATTTGTTTAAGGGTTTATCGCCACAGTCTCAAGTCTTGGATGTATGCATTTTCACAATACCGCATAAATGTTTGTATCAGTATAGCATGCATCTGTTCCACAAAACATAACTTTGATTTAAACCATGTTTTACTTCAATACCTTGTTTTTGTGCATTTCACATATGGTTTAGTTGATATATTTCACTTACCATACATGATATTTTTGGGTATACATTACATGATCTACATTAAACATAAACATTTTGACATTGATATACACAATTAGTGGTTTACATTGGACATAGACATTTCGATTTGGTTTACACATTAACACATGACAATTCTTTTATACATAAACAATTTACATTGGTGGTTGGTTTGAGTAAGTGATTTGAGTAACGAGGCGTGTGTAATATGATACAAGCATGGTGGATACGCCGCTGGTACTTCCTATAAACAAGTGTTTGTATGATATTACATGTCGTAGCGTTACTTAAATCATTTCAATATTTGACATATTACGTTTTACATAAACAACTTATTTTCACAAGACATTGATTTACAAAACAACTTATCTTATACAAACTCATATTACTTGGTTATTCATTTAACCTTACAGTATTCTCTTATTTATATATATCATCGCTTTTTGAATGATTTACAAAACAAAACAATTTACAAGGTTCATGACTGACTTTTGTTAAACAACTTTTTTCTAAACTCATAAGTCATGAATCCTCTTTTCACAAATCCTATGTATCTCACGGGCATTTTTATGCTGACGTACCTATTTTCACATGTGTTTTCAGGAGCTATTGCGTAGGATGATGATCATGACACTAGGGCGGACCTGTGCCTTAGAGACATAAAATGAAGATAGACTTAGTTTAATTATGTTCTGAACTCTTTATTTCCTGTTTAAGACAATGTAACTCTTATGTTGATAAATAAAGTACAACTTTGAATGCCATGGTTATGAAACAATTAATTCTGTTACAACACTCCCCGACGTTTCTGCCACGTTTTGTATGTTATACGTGGTCGGGGTGTGATAGGTTTCATTTAGTATGTAGGCTTTGTTAAACCATTTTACATGAGTTCTCATACTCATTTGGTTTACAAGCCCTCATTCTATCCGATCTTCTGAATTAGGTCTGGTTTATTAACATAGTTACCTATATTAGGTGCCGTTTGATTCCGTGATCTCTAGCATTGCTTGGTGGTTATCTTAGGACTTCTGAGCAATCTCAAGTGAGTACATAGACCCCTCTTTTACTGTTTTCCAAACTGTTTTGGGGTGAAACACATGTGCCTACTTGTTACTTTCATGCTTTCCTGTTTTCACATCATATACTTGCTATGTTTACTAGTACATTTATAGTACATGATTTCAATACATTTTATGCTATGTATGCCCATTGTGTGCATACTTAGTACATCACTTTACAATACAATACATTTTATGCTATGTATGCCCATTGTGTGCATACTTAGTACATCACTTTACAATACATTTCATGCTATGTACGCCCATTGTGTGCATACTTAGTACATTGTTTTACATTACACTTATGCTATGTATGTCCATTACGTGCATACTTAGTACATTGTTTTACATTGCATTTCTGTTGCATATGCTCATCCAGCATATGAACACATTATACTACATTTTGAACCGTTGTAACCATTTGACTATGTGAACCGTCGTAACCCTTTGATTATATGAACCGTTTGTAACTATTGAACCGTGTGAACCAGTTGTATCTGTTGACATGATTTACATTTGACAATAGACATTTGTCTATACATAAACATTTATACAATTGTTAAACATTTCATCTTGATGGTTTGGTTTGAGTAAGTGATTTAAGTAACGAGGCATATGTAATATGATACAAGCACGGTGGATACGCCGCTGGTACTTCCTATATATAAGTGTTTGTATGGTATCACATATTGTAGCATTATTTGAATCATTTCAATTTGAGACATATAACATTTTATACAAATAACATACTTTTCACAAGACATTGATTTACAAACAACTTATCTTATACAAACTCATTTTACATGGTTACTCATTTAACCATACATTATTCTCTTATTTATACATATCATCTGATCTTATCGTTTTTCAAATAATTTACAAGACAAAGCAAATTACAAAGTTCATGACTAAACATTTTCTCAAACATAAGTCATGAATTCTGTTTTCACAAAACCTATGTATCTCACAGGCATTTTTATGCTGACGTACCTATTTTCACATGTTTTTTCAGGAGATGATGCATAGGACTTATCAAGACATACTTAGGCGGACTTGTGCCTTAGTGACTTAAAACGAGACAAGAACTAGTTAATTTATGTTATGTACTCTTTGGTTCTTGTTTAAAACAATGTAAACTTTCATGTTTGATTAATAAAACGAAACTTCAATTGCCATGGATTTTGTAACACCCGTTCTTATAAATTAAGGTTTAACGTATCATTTACGAAAAACAGTCATGTAATTAAGATTACATATGCATTGGAAATTACGGGTTTATTAAAACTTTTTACAATTTAAAAAGTATACAACATATCATGTGTACGTTCTTCATTTAACATAATAATGATACATAGTGCGGAAGCTTATTTCGTGATCGTGTTCGGTTCTTGCTCGTCGCTTGATCTTCATCCGTGCACTCCTGGCATTCACCTATGATCAAAACCAACTTAAAAGTTAGTTTTGATAGTCAAATATTAAGTTCAAACAAGTACAGGGGTTAAAAATGACAAAATTTAAAATTTTTCGGAGTTAGGGGGCTAGACGTGACGCCAAGGGCCTAGGTGTCACGCCTAGCCCTGTTTTTCACAGCCTGTTGCCTTAGCTGATGCTGTACAAACCCAGCACGATCTGATTTCACGGAAACGGCCATAACTTCTTCGTTATTGATCCGTTTTACCCGATTCTTTTTCCTACGCATCCGTAATTTAATCCTCCATCTTATGGAGTTAAAATACTACATTCAACATAAGAAATTTTGAGACTTCTAAGCCTTCGACTCGTTACCTTTTTACTGAATTTTAATCCGTTTATGCATTTTATCAAACAAACGTATTTCTTTGATTCCTATATCTCATACACTTCTTTAAATTAATGTTACCTACTATATTAGGTTCTAATCATGGGTTTATTACACAAATTAAACCCGTTTTCGCTTGTATGCTTATTTTGACCCGTTAAGGGTATTTAACACTTTCAAGCTTAAATCACGCTTCTTTTTAGTTATTATCCTATCTCCATATATATGCGTATCGCAAAGACTCAAATTAACAAAACTCATACTTCTAAACAACTCTTAAAGGTTGTTTGCCCTATTTACCCCTCAAGGGCTCTTTGGTCAATTTTAGTCCTTCATTTTGCAACAAAGGACTTTCGCTAATATTTGACCAACATTTACTATTATCTATAACTCAAAATATGCATACCTGGTTCAGATCAACATATTGACCCGTTTTAATACCTTGTATCAAATATATGGCTAATTCATTGCATCGCTAATTCTCAAGTCGTTTTATCCTGTGAGCTTAAGACTTGACAAACATTTATTAGTCGTAAATTGTCAAATGGTATCAAACTTACCATTTGACCCGTTTGGTCAAACGACCAAACATTTTGTGCTTATATGTGAATGGTATTTATTTACCATTCCGTTAAGTAATTCGTTTCGGATTCTTCATCAATTAGATAGGTGTCTTAAATCCGTTTCGAACACATTTACCCAACATGGCTTATGCCACTTGGTGTCGTTTTTAAACTTCAACTTTGAACACATTTAAACTTCCACTCGAATCTTTATACGCGTACTATAAAGTCGGATAAACGTTCCTAGGCACTCCAAAGGCCTAATTAAGTTAATTTGTGCTGTAAACACTATTTATTATAGCGTTAATCACCTGTTAATCACGTAATTAAGAGCCGTAAATCACCGGTTGTCACATTCTCCCCTTGTTAATGAAATTTCGTCCTCGAAATTTAGACTACGTTAACTCCTTAGAGTTACGTTATACGTAGATAACTACGGATAATACCAAAGTGAAGGATAATGAAATTGAATCAAGACTTATTCGAATCATGTGAATTCAAGGATATTCCTCAACAATAAGAACCCAACGGTTTAAAAGAAATGTGTTTCAGCAAATCGATGTCAAAGGGAACAAGTCGTATAGATACAGTCACTAGTGTGACTAAGTTAACAGGGATCCAACAATGAACAGGAACTTCGACCAATCGAGTTCCATATGAACGTTCACTATATGTAAATGACTTCTAGAAGCAATAACATCCACTAGATGAACTTAGAATCAACAATCTCAAATGTAAGAGTTTGCATGAAACGCTCGATCGTGATCAGCACAAGCTGCAAGTTATACCGACGCCACAAGGTGTCGTAGAGAATGAAACAATTTCAATATAGCGGTGATCGAACAAGTATCACCTGTGTTTTGCATGAAACGCTCAATCGTGATTAGCCCAAGCTACAAGTTTATACTGACACCACAAGGTGTCGTAGTGATTTAAATAATTCAATAATAGCGGTGATTAAACAAATTCACCATGTTTGAAACCAAATGAAGGCCCAACGAAGCAAATTTGAAGGTTTGTTCCAAACAAACATCAAAGGATTTTCAATTGAAGATAGAACACCAAAGAAATACTATTTTCGATCGAAGATGAAGAAGCAATGAATATCGCAAAACATTCGATCGATAATGAAAGAACCATTAGTATGTACACAGGAATATAGAATGAATTTGTGTACCATTGCCTTAACACACGATTGTGTTAAGACTGATGTAATATGATAAATCAAAGCGGATTTAAAGCAAATCAATATATAACTAATTAAATCCGTGCATGAGATGCGTAAACGAGATTAGCGCAAGCTTCAAATTAGTGAAAACACCACCACACGGTGTCGAAATCAACAAACGACTTAATGGAGTCGTAGACCAAACAAGTCTACTACGACTCGAAACAATTGAAACGCTTGTTAAGACGAATTTGAATATGATGTTTTCAGTACATCATATGGTGTCTTGGATTGAATATGTGTAATAGACAAGTTCAAACAATTGAACTGAGTTTCGGCGCAATCCGATAATAAATACAAGTATCGACAAGGAAAATTCGACATGGTTACAAAGATAAACCATGTATGTAACTTGAAAGGAAAAGAAGTTTCAAGAAAATGTGTTGACTTGATAACAAAGGAGCCAACAATTACAATAATGCAGGTCATTCGAATCACAAATTGATAATTAGATTTAGCGAAATAATATTTAAACTTTGATGAAGCGCTTATTAGAAACGAAACCACATGCGTAACAAACGATGCATGTGTAACATATGAATTTTTCAAGAAACGAAGGAAATGAGTGTTCGTTATAATGAAAGAAATTAGCGTGATACAATGACCATTAAGAGGAGTAGAGATGTGAAGATCTACTCACTAGATACAAAAGTTGAAATTTCAATAAAAGAAATTCAAGGACTTTACCTGGGGTTTCATGTGATGACCGGTTGTTAGGTGACATTACCATGGAATGTCGAACATAGCCTATCCGTCGTTAATAATATAGGGGGAATGCGGAGACATACGTCTTCTCCTTGGCGTGATTCGTGTGATTGCAGGACCGCGTGCCAAACCGCCACTTCCTGATCGATAGTCATCCTGCTGTCAGGATTAGCATTGTCACTGAAATGTTTCATTATGTCTTCTCAAAGACCTCGCCTCAATAGTCGTATGTGACATACTTCAACCTCCATTGATGTATAGATTGAGTTTTGTGTACTCTTGCACGCCCGTGCTTCGTCTTGCGTAGGTTACCTGCTCGATTAACTAAAATAGCATAGACAGCATAATATTGGCGTTTGCCCGAGTTAATAGTCGTGTTTCCTACGCGATAACCTTTATTGAACTTCGACATAAGTTTCCGAAGGTCCTAAATGCATGTTTCCTAACTCTCAAAGTTTTGTGCACTGTATGCGACTGTTTTGTGTACCGTGTATGAAACACCATAATATCGTATGTTTGAAAACAAAATTTTGTCTGTTTGTTTTTCGGCAACGGTTGGAGACCATATTCGAGTCTTAGGCGTTCTGTATGTACTCAAAGTCTTAATAGTCTAAGTCCCAGAAAAAGTGAGGTTAGAGCCTAGGTATCACTACAGAAACCAAATTCGCTGTAACCTATAGCTCTGATACCAATCTGTCACACCCCGAAAATATCAGAGCTGGCGTGACTGGACCGGTATCTTCATTGCACAGCGGAAGCAAATAAGCTAAGACTTCTAGAAAACGAACGCCCACTAAGTACTCGAGTCTCCAATGGTTCTCCTATTCCCACCGTGCCATAACTTTGAAAAGTAACCTGAGAAAGAAACATGCAAAAAATCAACATAAAGTTGAGCGAGTTCATAGTTTGTTTTGAAAAGATTTAAAACAAATCTTTTTGATAACCGGTTTTAAAGTTTTCGTGTAAATACAGAAAATCATTTTTTCTCGGCCTGATATCTAAACACTGTGATATCCAAATAAACTTTGTAACCATTGTAAGTATGTATGCGCGAATAAACCTTTGAAATCATTGTAAGTATGTATATCCCAATATGAAAGCAACAAGGAAAAACATATCACCAATGGTTTGCAAGGCCATTGATATGTGTGACGTGATGCAGGAAAGCTCAAACCTAGCAAATTTTGCACCGGGCTTCTGGCTGTAAGACATAGTCTACCCATGGGCCAACCCTGGTCCAACATGGGTGGGGCTCGCTACACCCGAATAGATCTATCACTCATGTCCCTCGGTCCTACAACGAGGATTGATGGCCTTAAGCGTTATACTCACCACTCACATGATCTAGGTGTACCCTTCCTTAGCTAACCATACCAAATAATAACGTTTGTAAACAGTTGTAACATGTACTTCACCCCCGAAGTTATAAAACTGAAAACAGTTAAAGAAAAGGGGGAACATGAAACTCACTGGATGTCCCGTTCCTCAAACGCGGACCAACCCAGTCCCAATATTATAACTAGACGATCCCATCCCTAGTCATGAAAGTCATTCACATTTCGATCATACGCATTTGTTTTGTAAAACCGGTATATTTAGTATGAATCATTCGTAAACCATTTGAGTTCAATGAAAATCACAAATCGTTTGTGTTAGTTAAAACGTGTTGTAACATGGTTTAGAAATATATAGCTTTTGTCCCTTCAAAAACCTCGTATGTTCTTTGCAAAACGTGCTTGTCCAAAAAATATGCAATCCTTGTTCATCAAAAACTTTGTATGTTTCTACAAAACGTGCATGTCTTTCCACCCCGAAAACATTTATAAAAATGTAAAACCGTAAAAAAAAGGTGGGGTTATGAACTCACCTGGATTGCCTTGTGCAAAGCTAGCTAATTACGACTTCGTGATGTCGTTTCCCAGACGAGACTCGCTAGCGTGCATTCTACAATATTCCTAACACGGAATATCTTATAAGTTTATAAATAAACGCAGTAGCTAAACTACGTGTCATCGAGCTCTACCGAATCTTTAACCGAACGATTCAACGGTTAAGTTGTTAAGTTAATGGAAACGATTAGGTCATATTTGATAAGTATCGTTTATCGTCGTTAATAACTAATAAGTCTTGAAAAGACTTGATTCTCGAGATATTTAAAATAAATAAATATTTATATTAAATTATATAAATATATTGTTAAGATCGCTTTTCGTCCGAGAAGTCGTACGTTGATATATAGTACGCCGTCTAGGCGTTTAAAATAAATGTATAAAGTTATACTTATTGATAAAAGAAGCGTCGAGCTTTTGACGTTTGAAATTAAAAAGGTAAACTATATCTATTTTTATAAAAGAATCATTGTTGTACGATATTTGAAATAAATATATAAACTATATTTATTTTTATAAAACGAATTCGTATTGCTTGATGTTCAAAATAAATATATAGATTATATTTATTTTTATAAAAGAATCCGAATTGTTTGATGTTTGAAATAAAACTATATGTACCTTTATAAAAGAATTCGTCGAATTTCCAAAGTTTCAAATAAATATAATAACTATATTTATTTGTTGCAAATAGTTTCTGAATCGTTACTTTCAAAAGTCGTTCAGTGTTGTCATTTGAAACAAATATATATAAACTATTCACTTCATAAAAAGAAGTCGGATTATTTGATGTTGAATCAAATATATATGATTTATTTATTTTATATAAAAAAAATTCGTATTGTTGTAGATTTGAAATAAACCATATTTGTCTTTATAAAAATAATCCGTGTTATCATTGTTTCTTGTACGTTATAGAGTGTCGTTGGAAAAATATATACATTTGTATTGGTTTTCATAAAAGTCGTTTAACTTAGATAGTTCTCGTTTTTCAATAAAAACACATTTTGTTTTCGGGTTTTCTCGAAAAACGGGCAGAGTTTCCTCTGTTTTTGGACGCCCCGACCACATAAGTTGTCGTTATTTTTGTCAAAATTCAGTCAATTTCAAACAACATAATCAATACTTATATAATTCTTGTCGAATATTTCAAGATATGAACTAATATTTAATCGTTTCGAGCTCGTTGTCACGAAATAAATAAAACTATATAATTTCAAATTAATTCGCCGTTAACTTTACCATTCTTCGTGTCGAACGCCGAAAAAAAGTTGACTGAGTTAAACGGGAAAACTGAGTCGACCGAGTCGACTCGCCGAGTTGACCAGGTTTGACCGAGTCAACCGAACCGCCGCTGACCCACGTTGACTGAACCGAACCCGTTAACCGTCTGACCGAACCGCGCGACCCGCACCACAGGTTGACCAAAGCTGACCAAACCCGACCGTTGTTGACTTTGTTTACTGTGAAATCTGAGCCGAGACCCAAGCCGTACCCGAAACCGAAGTGAAATCTAAACCAAAGCAACTTTGACCAGAAACGAGACCCGGAACTCCCGAAATAATCTCCAACACTGAATCTGAGTTTAAACTGAGTAAACCCAGACCTTCAACCAAACTGTGTTGAACAAGTTTTGACCCGAACGAACCGAGCTGACTCGAACACCAAATCCGGAACGACTCTGAGCACGAGCCGACAAGAACGAACTTCTAACTTGAACTAACCTGACCCGAACAAGGACTTCCGAACAGAAACCGTCGGATAATGGCAAGGACTGCCGGCCGGTCCTTGACGCAGACCGCCAGACCGAGACGCCGACTGCCGGTCCGAGACGTCGACTGCCGGTCCGAGACATCGACTTCCAGTTCGAGACGCCAACCGCCGCTCACTAACACCACCGGTTTTCTCTCTCTCCTCTCTTCTATTCTGCCGCCACGCCGCCGCCACGTGCGGCGGTCTATTTCTTCCATCGGAACTGCATAGGCGATGAGGGGTGTGTGAGTGCAGGATGTGTGATCACCGGAGAAGACGAAAGGCGCCGGAGCTCGGTCATCATCTCCGGCTCCGGTCACCGGTGGTTGGTCACGAGAGAGGGAGAGAGACAGACATATAGTCTGTGTGTTTATGTGTGTGTTTGTCTGGTTGCACAATTGAAGAGGACAAGGGTCGGTCAGTTTATATAGAGTTTATTTTAATTAGTGGGCGTTGGGCTTGGGCCCAGGGCCCACAAGCCCAATATCGCGTCTCAAGTGGCCTGTCGTATTTCTAAAGCCCGTTAACACACCCGTGCTCCGTAAAATATAATAACATATATTTTTATATCCGAAATCCCGTAAAATGTATGCTGGTAGCCGGTTGTCGTGTTTGTTCGTCAATTACGATAAAAATCGCGTAGTTTCGTCGTTTTTAATCCGTTTTCAACTACGATAGTTAATATTTTATTACGGAGTTAAATATAGCGTAAAATGTAAGTTCTGAAGGTGACAGGCGTCTTCGTCGCTTCTGTTTCGTTGCCGATGCGTTTCCTGCCATCGCGTTTTTAGTTCACGTTTGCGTTTATGACGTACGGAAAGCACAATAAATTCAAAAAATTGATTTCATAACATAAAATATTTGTAGAAAATCCGTATTTGTCGGCTTTGTCAGTATTTTGTACGATATCAGTTCGTTGTCGTTTGATGTTCCGCAGATTCCACGCGAATCTTCATACGCGTACTATAAAGTCGGATAAACGTTCCTAGGCACTCCAAAGGCCTAATTAAGTTAATTTGCGCTGTAAACACTATTTATTATAGCATTAATCACCTGTTAATCATGTAATTAAGAGCCGTAAATCACCGGTTGTCACATTGCAAACATCTGAGAATCTTTTATGTTAGGAATGTTAGATGTCACTATCAGGGTGACTTCAGCTAATCACTAAATAGAGCTTTCGTACTTGTATAAATAGATCACTCATGTTAGTGATCTATTTATCACACACACTCACATTTTCTCTTGTACGAACTGATCTGTTTGTGTGATCAGCTGATGGGGAGTCTGTAAAATCAATCGTTTGTAAAACATTTGAATCTTGATGATTAATGAAAAACAATCTTTGATAATGACTTCCAATTTGTGAATAGTATTATGGATTTCATCATGAAGAATAAGCCATACAGAGTTTCAAAAGCTCAATTCACTGGATGGTTTGTTGCTTCTGGAAGAAATAGCCAGAATTGAGTTAATAAATCTTAATCCAGATGTTAAACCTATGACACCTGGCTATTTTGAGCTGTACCGTACAAATGTAACACATGTCATGAATAAATAAAAGGCTATATTTTATTGATATTGGTGTTTATATGTGATATTTGATGTATTGGTAAATCCAAACTTGGTTAAAAATTATGTTGGCAATAATAAGATAAACGTTTATCGCGTAACGAACAAAATGCGAAACGAACGTCGGTGACCGCCCGATTAATGTTAAAATCCTAAAAATATTACATTATAATTAAAATGGTATTTTTAATCATGTTCGGGAGGAAAATAAATTGAAACGCTAAGAAACTCTATTTTTCGAGTTTAAGCGTGTACTGCGCGATACAACGCGTATCTGAAAAAATACTGTCAACGCAGCCAGTCAAGGCAACTGATAATTATTTCAGTAATATTTTGGCGAGTTTATTCTTATAGAGTGATAAAATAATTTAAAACACCATAAAACGGGATTAAAACGCTAGATAAAATACTCGGTGGTAAATAAAATATCAGTTTTTAGCTTATATATATAATATGTATGATATAAGTAATTTGTTAAATAATTTTTCAATATTATTTTTGTGTAAGTATACTTAGGGAAGTATACTTGTATTTTTATGTAAATACTTGTGTATTTTACTTTACTTGTCAAAAATCAATTCTTTGATTTTTAATACTTTCCGGAATTATATTTCTAAAAAAATAATATATTTTTAAGGTTGGTTTGAAATATATATATATATATATATATATATTTTTTGTTATACTTGTTAAATATATATATATATATATATATATATATATATATTTGTCATTTCCCATATTTTTTGTACAATTCTCATTACTTAGTAGTAATTTTATATATATTAGTCCAAATATATATTTATGTCCAAAATGTCCAATATTTGTCCAAGTCCATATGTTTGAGGTATATATATTTATGTTAATATATATTCTTGTATTTGTCCATATACTCTTTTATGAGGAATTTTGTATACTTGTATACTTAAGTATCCTTATGTATTTGTATGTGTATTTTGGTGGTGATACTCCTTTGGAGTATTTAGTGTATTTTTCAAGTTTCTAATACACTTATACATATAATACACATAACATACACATAGCACATAATTTTGTGACCACTAAATATATATCTATATATATATATATTCCCTAAAAATATACATACTTAATATTGATTTTAACCTTGAAGAAAACCTTATTTCTTGAATTGTAATTTTGTAGAAGAATTAGGAAACCTTTGTAAATATTTTTAGGTGAATTTTTGGTGAATATGTTTCACCAAAACTTATATTTTTCTAAGTGTCAAAATTTTATAAATATTTTGACATACTTTCCTCTAAAAATGGAGGTTTCCTATGTTTTCAAAGCATGTGTTTATTTTCTTTTCATCACCAAAATCAATTTCCTACAACATCACAAGTTACATACACTAAAATCATCATGTTAAACACTAAGATGAACTTGATTACTTTGTAAAAATATGTAGTCTTATGAATCTATACTTAACATACTTGGTTCTTTCAAGAATAAACTTCTTGATGATTTTTTCATGAACTTTTTATAAAACTTAGTTTCATAAGTTAATCATCCATACACTTAGTTACTTCAAGATCATGAAAATATGCTTTAAAAACCATTTTTCAAGTTTACATAAAGACTTTTCAAGGTCATCTTCAAGTTTAACCATGGATCTCATGCTTAAACTTGTTAGATCTAAGCTTCTAACAAGCTTTCACATGATGGATCTAACAAAAAACACAAGATTCAACATTCACAACTTCATAACATACATCAAACAACTTGTTTTCACTTAGATTATGTTAGATCTTCATGTTACCATCTTTTAAAGTTTAGGTTCTTTGATGGTGTGACTTGTACATACTAATAACATGAAGTAAAATAGCGTTTAGAAGGCTTACTACTAGCTCTAGTGGCCAGGGAAGTGGCACAAACAAGAAGAAGATGAAGATTGATGAAGATGAGTGGTTAAAAGCTCCACAAGAAGATCCTTCAACTTCTATCACTTGTAGCTTCCTTAGATCACCTTCCTTCACCTTTGTATAACTATAGATTGCTTTATTTTGAAGTGAAAATGGTGGTTGTATGGTGGGTGTGGTGTGACCGTGAGGTTAGAGAGAAAAGAGAAGGAGATGGAGTTTGAAATGATAAGATGATAAGAAATATGATCTTATGGTTTCTAATTATAATCTCCCAACATACCATTGTCCAATAGATTTAGTGTTCCATATCAAGAATGCACAAGATCAATATTATAATGGAAAGTGGGTGTGGGGCCACTTGGGGCTGGTTGGAGTTAGAGGGGTTAAGTGTAATTTTTGGAAGTTAAAAGTTATAAGTGTAAGTTAGAAGGTTTAAGATGAAGTTATGAATGTTGTTTATGTGTTCTTATGATTTTTAAGGTGTTTTATCACCATAACTAGCTTTAGATCATAAAAACAATGCTTCTAGTCTATTTTTGGTGTTTTGGGTAGTGTCCGGTTATCGGTTCGTTAAAGTGCTAAATAGTGCAGTTTTACAAGGTATGAAGTACCTTTTGTGATAGTTTTCATTCCCAACACTTTGCAAGTTATTATGGACACTAAAACATCAATTTTGCATGTTATTTCATTGTTAAAATGCTGTTTTTGCTGATTTTCTGCAAAAATCTGCATTTTAGGTGCGTTTCGGGCAGTTTTTAGTGCTTGTTTTAGCTTCCAGAAAGTGTTTATGCTGGACCTACATCTAGGCCCTAAATCTATTGTTTACTGCATGCTGAGGCTGTGCTGTCACAGCTTGTCTTACCGGTGAGTTTACTTGTCGTTTCGACGCAATGCTTAATATAATGCACAATGCGATAATTGAAGTATAAAACATGCATGAATTCATAAGTAAAGCAAGTAAGCATATAATGTTGACGTTTAAGCACATAACTGCAGGAAATAAATAACTATTAAAATAGTACGGAAATTATCGGTTTTGTGCCAGTTGTCATATTAAGGCAACTGATAATTATTTCAGTAATATTTTGGTGAGTTTATTTTTATAGAGTGATAAAAATAATCTAAAACGCGTTAAAACAAGATTAAAACGCTAGTTAAAATACCCAGTGATCAGTAAAATACCAGTTTAAAGCCTAGCATATATATGTATTTGTATACATGCGTATGTATGGGTGTGTTTATGAGAGAGAGGGACTTGGTGGCAGCCATGGAGAGTCTCACACACTCTTTCTCTTGAAAAGTGTTGAACATGCAAAATGAGTGATGATTACACCATCTTATACAATCCACACTTGTCCAAAACATGATCAAAACCACTTCATCTTTCCTCCTACACTACTTTCGGCTGAACACTTTTCCAAACCCCCATTTTCGAAATTTCTTGAGTGTTCTTGTAAGAACCAAGCTCAATCCAAAGTGTTTCCAAGTTGTTTTGAAGATCCAAGAAGGTTTCCAAGGTGAATACAAGAGGAAACAAGCCCCAAACATCAAAATCTTGTCAAAAACCCACTTGAATCTTGAAGGTATAAAATTTATTTTTAAAAACATACTCTTGATTCTTGGTGATGTTCATAATGTTGGAAGGTTTCTATTGATTCTTGGGATATTTCACAAACTTGAAACTAAAATAAATGGGTTTTTATACAAAATTTAAAATGGAACTTGTGTGTATGTTGATATGGCCGAAATTACTAGTGTGTATGGATCAGAAATTGAGTTTTGGTGTTACTTGATTTTGATGATGTGATATATGCAAAATTTGATGCATGCATGATTAAAGGTTGGTGTTAAAGAAAGTTCTATGAATAAATAAGGTTATGAAAAGTGAAATTTTGGATTTTTGTATGCACATGTGTGTGTATGTCGTGTATGTATATGTATGTATACATGCATGTGGGAAATCTTGTCATATGTTCATAAATAGAGTGAATCTTGCATTTATGTTAACATGATGATGATGTGATGAAGATGTCTTTTAATATTTGAACATGAATTTAAGATGGGTATAGATGCATTTAGTTAATGTGAAATGATGATAATATGATGACATGCATTAGAAGCTTGTACATGAGCTTGCATGAGGATTTTGTGATCATGAAGTGGTGAAAATATTATGATATGACAAAAGTTGTTTGAATCTGATTATGAACACTAAAAATATTATTATTTGAAGTGTTATAATGAAAGGAAACTTTGTCATAGGTTAAGATAGCTTTGCATGTGAATCATGAAGCTTGAAAAGTGGTA
>JARYGA010042911.1:0-42030 GCA_030545235.1 Helianthus tuberosus
AAGTGTCGGGACCTTATGGTAGCTCAAATACATCCTTATCAGCTGACTAAGCATCTTAGAATGTGTGGTGGTGGATCAAACAGCTGCAAACAGGCTGTTAAATACTCTGCATCTGGTCTGACCCAGGCTAGCGCACCGTTACATAATAAGGGTAGCGGTGCGCTAGGCCTTAGTTTGGCAGATTTACACTTTTGGTCCCTGTCATGCATTCAGCCCATTTTCGACACGTTTAAGGCCCGTTAACCCCATTTCAAAGCTCTAAAATGAAGTTAAAGTATAGGGAACTTAAAATGTGTTCAAAAATATCTCGGATGTCGGTTCGTTTAGCCGTACGGTTGCGATGTTCGGCTAATTACGATGGAATGCGCACAAGCGCGAAAAACGATCCAAATGACGCGACGAATGGATTTTTCTTATGCCAAACACTTAAATATAATATATTCATGCTTACATAAATTTTTGGATGTCCGGAAGTATTCAGAACGTAAGTTATGCGCGAAAATGCAAACTTGTGCACTTTTTGACACTTTTAGTCCCTGAATGACCCAAAAGTTTATTTTAGCACACCGAACACCTCAAAGCCTATTTCTAAGCTATGTAGAGGATATTTAAGGTGTGTTTAACTTATGGTCATGTTCTGGAATGTTAGTTACTGTTCAAATTGGCATACTTTCGCAGTTTGTCAAGTTTAGTCCCTGTAAGCGAATTAACTTATTTTTGCCATACCAAAGCCTTCAAAACTTATTTCTAAGTTATGTAAAGGTTATTTAAGGTATGTTAAGTATATGTTGATGTTCCGGAGTATTTGTCGCATTAAACTGATTACGTTTACGCATCAGTTTGCGTATAACTCTCCGGAAAGCGATGTAGAGTTTGAAATTACATAAAAGTCAAAACATGAAAAATGTAAAACACAACAAAACAAACATTGGGATCAAATAACATTGTTTTATTGATAACAGAACTGTTCATAATGATTACAAGCATGGATGTTATAGCATCTCCTCCTCGGATTCCCATGTGGTATCCGAACCCTTCCGGTGTTCCCATTTGACCTTTACTTGATTGATTTCTTTATTTCTTAAGATTTTTACCTTACGATCCAAAATCGCAATGGGCTTCACCACATAGTTAAGTCTATCATCCACCTCGATGTCATCGTAGTGGATATAGGTTGTTTCATCCGCTAAACATTTCCGAAGATGTGACACATGAAATGTGCTATGAATTCCGCTTAATTCTTCCGGTAGTTCAAGGCGGTATGCTACCTTCCCTACTCGTTCGATAATTGTAAACGGCCTAATAAATCTTGGGCTTAATTTTCCTCTCTTTCTAAATCGGATAACCCCCTTCCATGGGGATACCTTGAGCATGACCTTGTCGCCAACCTGAAACTCGATTGGTATTCGCCTTTTGTCTGCATACGACTTTTGTCTATCTTGTACCGCTTTCAAGTGTGCTCGAACCACATCAATCTTTTCATTAGTAGCTTGGACTATATCTTTGTGAGCGAGTTCGCGTGGACCCACCTCATCCCAACACACCGGGGTCTGGCACTTCCTACAGTAAAGCATTTCATACGGTGCCATCCCGATACTAGTATGGTAGCTGTTGTTATATGAAAATTCGACCAAAGGTAGATAAACATCCCAACTACCTCCAAAGTCAATAATACATGCTCGTAGCATGTCCTCCAACGTTTGTATTGTTCTTTCACTCTGTCCATCCATCTGAGGATGGTACGCAGTACTGATGAACAATTTGGTTCCCATTTGCTCTTGGAAATCTCGTCAGAAATTTGAAGTGAACCGGGTATCCCTATCAGACACGATGGATACCGGTACTCCGTGGCGTGCCACTATCTCATTAGTGTAAACCTCCGACATCTTTTCTGACGTATAAGTCTCACGTATTGGAATAAAGTGAGCACTCTTTGTCAATCTATCAACAACTACCCATATAGCATCAAATCCGCGGTTCGTCCTCGGTAGTTTGGTTAACAGGTCCATTGTAATATGTTCCCATTTCCAAACCGGAATTTCCAACGGTTGAAGCTTACCATATGGTTTTTGGTGTTCCGCCTTGACTTGTAGACATGTCAGGCACTTCTCCACGTATTTCACTACATCTCTTTTCATTCCGGGCCACCAATAGTTTTGTTTCAAATCGTTATACATCTTGGTCGCTCCCGGATGGATGGAATAACAGGATTTGTGAGCTTCATCTAGTAGAAGCTTTTTAACTACACATGTGTTAGGAACCCAGATTCTGTTGAAACGTGTTTTCAAACCGTGATTTCCTTCTTCAAGATCTTTAAATTGACCGACAATTCTTTCCTTCCTCCAGTTTTCTACATTCACTGCTTCAACTTGTGCTTCTCGGATCCGTTCTAGTAGGCCCGAGGTCCCAATAAGCTGCATTGATTGTACTTGTATCGGGGTATAATCTGTCTTTCGACTTAATGTGTCTGCTACTACATTGGCTTTCCCAGGGTGGTAATGTATTTCACAATCGTAATCCTTGACCGTTTCTAACCACCGCCTGTGCCTCATATTTAATTCCTTCTGATCGAAGAAATATTTCAAACTCTTATGGTCAGTAAAGATTGTACATTTTACCCCATACAAAATAATGTCTCCATATTTTAAAGGCGAACACTACTGCTGCCAACTCCAAATCATGAGTCGGGTATTTCTTTTCATGGATCTTCAGTTGTCTCGAGGTGTAGGCTATGACCTTGCCTCGTTGCATTAAAACACATCCGAGCCCCGAATGCGACACATCCGAGTAAACCACCCTGTCATCAACTCCTTCCGGTAACGTTAGCAACGGAGCGTGAGTTAACTTTTCTTTAAGTGTTTGGAAGGCTTCCTCTTGTTCGATGCCCCATACAAACTTTTCCTCCTTGCGAGTCAATTTGGTCAATGGTAAGGCAATTTTGGAGAAATCTTGTATGAACCTCCGATAATATTCCGCGAGCCCTAAAAAGCTTCGGATTTCTGAAGGATTCCTTGGAGTGTTCCATTTTGACACGGCTTCTACTTTTGACGGATCCACTAGTACCCCGTCGGCACTAATGATATGCCCGAGAAACTGCACCTCTCATAACCAGAAAGCACACTTTGAAAATTTTGCATACAGTTTTTCTCGTCTGAGTGTCTCTAACACTTCTTGCAAATGGTAAACATGCTCGGCTTCATTCTTCGAATACACTAAAATGTCATCGATAAATACGATTACCGACTTATCCAGCATAGGTTTGCAAACCCGGTTCATGAGATCCATGAAAGCCGCGGGTGCATTAGTCAACCCAAAGGGCATTACGAGGAACTCATAATGCCCGTACCGCGTACGAAAGGCCGTCTTCGGTACGTCTTCCTCCTTGACTTTCAATTGGTGATAACCTAATATGAGATCAATCTTTGAGAACCAACTCGCTCCTTGTAGCTGGTCAATCAAGTCATCAATTCTTGCAAGTGGGTATCGATTTTTCATCGTGAGTTTGTTTAACTCCAGGTAGTCGATACACATACGCATACTACCGTCCTTCTTCTTCACGAATAGTACTGGTGCACCCCACGGGGACACACTCGGTCGAATAAACTCTTTGTCAAGCAATTCTTGGATTTGAGACATCAATTCTTGTAGCTCCGACGGCGCGAGCCGATACGGCGCCTTGACCATAGGTTTTGCGTCCGGAATCAATTCGATTCCGAACTCTACTTCTCGTTCTGGTGGTATTCCCGGTAAATCTTCCGGAAACACATCTTCATAATCGCATACCACTGGCATATCCCCGATTTTGAGGGATTCTTTCTCCGATTCATTTGCGTATACCATATATGCCTTGCATCCATGTTTCATAAGTTTGCGAGCTTCTAGCATCGTGCATATCACCGGGTTACCCCCTTTTTCGCCATATATTGTAACGTGCTTTCCGCTAGGAGATGTCAGTTTTATTTTCTTTCGGAAACATGCCACCTTTGCATGGTATCGGGACAACCAATGCATACCCACGATCACTTGAAATTCTCCCATCGACATTGGGATCAAGTCTATTGTGTATTCTTCGTCGTCAATGCTCAATTTACAGTTTTCACATACATCACAAATGATAAAACTCTTGTTATCACCTATCTCTACTTCTAAAGGCATAGGTAATTTTGTTAGAACAAATGAAGGATGTCAAATAAACCCATATGAAATAAAGGATTTATTCACACCCGTATCAAATAATATACGCGCAGGAATCGAGTTTACAGCAAATATACCTGAAACCACTTCGGGTTCAACTTTTGCTTCTTCGGCAGTCAAGTGGAAAGATCTAGCCTTTGCCTTCGGGGCTTCACCTTTCATGTCTTGCCCATCTTTCTTTCCCACTAGTTCCGAGCATTCCGATTTCTTGTGACCCGGTCGATAACAATTGTAGCAAACCGTCACTTTTTCCGGGCATGACGAAGCCATATGCCCCGTTTTCCGACATATGGGGCAAGGCTTATCCTTGAAACGACATTCGCCCCTATGCCCATTTCCACATATTTTGCAATTTGGAGACCCGCTTTTTACATCTGATTTCTTCCCTGTTTCGTTCATTCGTGCTTTCTTGGTAGGGCTCGGATTGACATTTTGAGCCCTCCGTTCACCTCGTTCAACCTGCTTCCTCAATTCGATCTCCCGTTCCCAAGCAACATTTATGATCTCGGTAAAGGTCTCGTATTTTGAAGGAGTCATAAACTCCCTATAATCGGCGCTCAACATATTGTAATAATAATATATCTTCTCTTCTTCGTTTGTTATCAGTTCATCACAAAACTTCATTTTATCCATAAACGTTCACGTGATCTTGTCTATGGACTCACTCTTGTGCCTAAGTTGCATGAACTCTTCCTTGATTTGATTTATGACCGCCTTGGGACTGTGGTGTTTAAGAAACAGTGTCTTAAATTCATCCCATGTCATAGTCTTGGCTGCTTCGCTTCCAATTTCTTTCTTTTTGTTATCCCACCAGTCTTTCGTTTGACCACTTAATTGACACGTACCATAAGCCACGTAGTCATCTTCATCACAATGGGTCCTCTCGAATACTCCTTCGATATCGCTTAGCCATCGCGGGCATACGATTGGGTCAACCTCCCCATTATAGACTGGCGGTTTGCATGCCATGAACTCCTTGTATGTACAAGGCTTTCATCCTCCAGACTTTTCCTTTGTTAAATTGACATTATCCTCCAATTTCTTGATTCTTTCCTCAACCACTGATAGTACCGTGTTCTGTATCTTATCGATGAAACCAGACAAACTATTTTTTATTGCCTTTCCAACCTCCTTGGCAATCACTTCTCTTGTTTGCTCGGTGACTCTCAGCACCGTATCATCGTTACCTTCATCCGCTAATTATCCGTTAAACATACAAAACATAACTTCAGGTGTTTACTAGATAACGTTTGAAAACATAGTTCAAGTATCTACATATTTCTAAAACAAAATAGATCAAGTGCGGAAGCTTTGTTTAGTGCGTTCGATTCTTGATAATAGCTTCATCACCATCCGGGTTAGGTCCATCTTCATATACGGTCAAAACCATGAAAATAATTAGTTTTGACTCTTTAATATTCAAGAATAAACAAGTTCCATACTCAAAAGCATCAAAAACAAACAAAATTCATGCTGTAAGTCAGTCGCGCCGCGCGACGGAGTTCAGGGCCGGCCGTCGCGTGACGCCAGCACCCTCGCGTCACGCGACGGATGTGATGTCTCGCCGTGGCACAGCGCTAGAGGCTATTTTTGACAGAATGTTGTTATATTGAGCTACAATTTCGACCCAGCACCATTTTTCTAAGTTCCAAACTTTAAATCGGCATAACTTTTGACTCGGGCGTCCGTTTTAGCCGATTCTTTTTCCTACGTGGCCGTAATTTAATTACGGACTCGTTTATCAACACGAATTATATAAATATTATTTCAAAAACAGTTATGCTATAACTCCTCTCTTGTTTATTCGACCCATTTATCTACAAGTTCCACAATATATATTATTGTCATCATAAACTTTAGGCCAATGCACTGGTTTCTATGTTTACCAAATATGAGCTTTTGCTCCCCTCCCGAAGGTTGTTTATGCAATAACTATCATGCTTAATTCTAAGGATTTCAACATGCTTTTCGGAATTGATTGACAAACAATTGTTCTGAACTATAATGCCTCTACAAGGGCTCATGCTTTTGCAACGAATTAGCGTGTCCACGACACGGCCTACACGTGATTTGTACATATATATATAACCAATCACAAGAGATGGTTATTAACTTCCATGTTTGTAACTCAACTTGTTTTGACCTGTTTGGATACCGGATGGGTATCACCATTACTAGACACATCCAAACTCTATTTCTAGCACATATTTTGACCCGTTTTACTTGTCTAAGACACTTTGTTGCTCTCGTGGCTTAACGGGTTCTCCTTGTTTACTAAATTTTCAATATAACAAAATAAGAGTAACAATTATACATAATGTCGCGTACCTTCAAAGTGCACCCTTCAAGCGTGTTTCACCTCCGGCTTGTCCACTTGACGATCCAGATGCTTTCCCTAACGGGTTCCATTCATCATCAATTTAGAACTCTTTTATAATCAATAACGGGTAATTTATTTTGATAATCAAATCTGCATTTTTGTCCGATTTAACATTTTATTCCTCATTTAGGCGTTTCAACAAACACCTAGCGGGTTAAATTCTTACATAATCATTACTAGCTTCTTGACATGTTATTTCCTCTATATTCACTTCAATTGGGAAATTGCAACAAGCTTCAACATCAATATTTTACATGAATTTAACATATAATTTCAGTTTCACTAAAACAGAAATTCATAATCTCAGTGTTTGTCGAACTTCTACAATCTTATTAATCACTTATCATGTAATCACAAACCCTACAAGTATGATGCAAGGTTTTCACAAGAATCATCTAGGGTTTAACTCTATACATCATAGTACTTCAAGATTCATCCATGCATGATATATTAAAGCTCAATTTCAGTTTCTCATAATTAACCTAGAATTTATGGTGAAGCAAAACATCACAATTTTACATACCTTGTGATCCTTTCAACTAGGTGATCATGAATTTGTGCTCGAAAATCGATTTAGACTTGATTTAGGCTTCTAATTTTGAGCTTTTGTGAGGATTTGGGTTTGAAAAGAAATCCCTGGTTGCCCCCTCTTGTTCTGTTCAACCAGACACTCACATATGTGGGTGTTTGGTATGTTAATTTCCTATTTCAACATTCCACTTTCAATCTTTGCAAGTTTGGTCCCTTAGCTTTGTTTAATTTATAATCTAAGTGTTTTAACCTTATTATATGCCACTACAATGCTCGTAGTTGATTGGGTTATAATTTCCTAGTTAGCTGGTTCCTGTTTAATAAACGCTTTAAAATTCTGATTTATAGTTTTATAAATTCCGCGTTGGTACAGCAACGAGGGCTATCATGGCGGGGTAATCCTTCCGTGGACACTTCTGGCCTTCACTGTTGAATTGATGCTAACCTCTGCACCACTCGGATACTTTATGACAGACGACAACTTTCCCCTCACAGGGTATAAATGTGCGATGTCTGGTTAACCCACCCATACTGACTACTGCATTAACACCATTGTGGATAGTAGAAGGAAGATCGATGTTGAAAACTTGTCCCACATAGTTGAATTTGCATCCCTACAAACATGCGAGGCTTCAATTGTCTTGCCATCAGCCGATTCCACAACAGGTCTGGTCTCAGGAAGTATCAGGGTTGAACAGAACAGGAACGAAACAATTAACTTCCAAGAACGTGCTGGCCACCATGTTGCTGTAATCCTGGCTTTGCCCACGCCACCCCCAAGTGTCCTTCCATGAGCATCATGTTGTTGTTTCGCTTGGAGAATTTCCGATACTGCCGTTGTTCCCTCGGTTGTTGTCGCCATGATTTAGTAACAGCCAATCCACATTGTAGGCACCTTTATTTCCATACTGTAGGCTAGGTTTACGAATACCTTGTTGTCACTGTGACTGCTGCTCTTAATGTTGTTGCTCGAAACGAATCCCTACGATTCTTCACCATCAAAGTCCATCTTTTCACATTCTGATTCACGTCCTAAAGCGCTACTGTCTGTGCTGGCCATTACACATTCCACGTTATAGTCGATTTTCATTGCTTATGTCTCGATGGATTCATAAGAGTTGACTCCCATGAGTCGCTGACAAGGGTTAAGGATTCGATTGAAGCCAATTCGCTGGTGTTCATTGCCGGTAATCAGGGTCGTCCAAATACTGAAGTCGGTAAAGTACTACGCTCAACCTCCTGTCCATTGATGTTGCAAGTTATTTGAGTAATACACGGTATGTTGCGAGAGTGTTGCAGAAGTGATCGCACTTCGGGGTCTAAGACGTCAGGACATTGAGTCCCAGCAAACAAAGAGGAGTATGAAAAGTATAAACCGACCATTCAACGCTGCGACTTTCAACTCAGCGACGTTCGCACTAGCACCTAACATGCTACACAGTTCGCTAGACATTCGGATGGGCGTGCAGGTAATACTCGATAGCATCGAGGTTCGTAAGGGTTCAGAGGGAAAAGAAAGGACAACGTCCAAGTAGAAGACAACCATTGCTGTATCCTCTATGGGTTGTTGTGTTTCACATTGATCAGATAAAGGAACGCAACCCCTTTTCCACTTGTTAAGCCTCATTGGGACTCACATGCACCCCACATTATTATTATGTGTGCACCCACAATAATATTGCGATTTGCATGCTCATCTAAGTTCCTCCTAACTCATGTCAAATAGTTCCTCAAACTCAGATGTCAAACGGAGGTCGTCATAGTAATAAGATCACAAAAATCCAAGGACTATGGCATACTATCAACGCATCATAAGGTAAGCAAGCAATCCATGCCATCATGCTATAGTGACGAGTGTATGTTCAAATGTTACGTCATAAACAAATGTGTACTAGTCATGTAATGTATGCAACAAGTGAGAAAGACGAACCTTGCAATCTGGAGCTGAGTGTCATGGTCATATTCCCGTATTCAGAACTGTTCGGTTATAGTCTGGTTTTATAAAAACGTTTTTCCCCTTTTTAAAACCAAGTTCACTATAACCAATGGCTCTGATACCAAAATACCGCATGCAGAAACCCCGCGAGGCGCGTGACGTACCAGGATCTAGCCACCAATCACATTGAATTCATAGGTATATTTAAATAAAACTTTCATTTATTAACATTAAGTGTTACAACGTTACAAATATTTCACAGTATACAGCGGAAGCATAATTCATTCATTAAGTGTTTATAAGCCACATGTAAAAACCATTAGTCTTGTTTTGCGATTCCATGTATCTCGACCCATGACCACTCCAGCCTATCAGACAGCAAGTTCCAACAATATGCACCTAAAGGCCTCCATGGCATGTAACAACGAATCAACAACAAAGTTGAGCGAGTTCACAGTTGGTTGTCCATTTTAAAGTTGTTCCATAAACCATAAGTTCTTTCGAAAACCATGTGTTAACCAATTCCTTGTTTCCCAAACCATAACCAGTGGGGGCTACCCCATGTTATCCACTAGACCTATTACCATATCGACCACTGACTGAAGTAAGTTGGTGCCCTAACGTCAATGTCTATCATCATTGACTAGTGCCCAGATCCATTAGTTCACACCCGTCCTCTGCGGCACGGTGTGAGGCTTGTCAAACCTAAATAGCGCTATCTAACTAATGACCCGCTCGCCATTGGCCCGTCGATTAAGTCGATATAAAAATGAGGGACTTCATGATAGAGATTTTTGGTATAGTATCAATGTTATCACCCTTCAATAAAGAGGATGTGGTACGTGTCCCCAAACTAGGAGATCGCGCAGGTTCCGATTAAATCCTTAGTACATGTTATCACCCTTCAATAAAGAGGATGTGGTACGTGTTCCAAACCAGGAGGTCACGCAGTTTCCTATTAAATCCTTTACCCATTCCCAACCCCCGGGAATCCCATGCCTTGTAGAAAGTGTGAACTCACCTTGGTTAGCTCGGCAGATAAACAGAAGGGTCTCTTGAGCTAAGGGTGGTCAACCACGTCCTAACATGGTTACCATACAAGTCAGGTCTTTGTTCAAGTAATACACGTACGTTTCACATATAACCAACAGTTCACATTCACAAGTTGATCATGGCATATACGCAACATCATGGCAGTTAATAAATACCACATACCATACATATCAGTATCATTCGCACACACACATAAACGACAGTGTGCATTTCAAACCAAGGGCACATAAAAGTTAAACAAGCTCATTCAACTCCCTAGTATACATGCATAAATTCGTAACAGTGCCAAACAGTTGGATGTGCCATACATGAAAACTAAGTCATGTCTCTTTGATCACAGTTAGTCATCATTAAGAATAATTATTATGATATCATCAATATAATCATCCATCAACAGAATCAACTTAGTTCACTGTGCTGTTTACCCTCTTGACGAAACTCCCCAGTTTCGTCGTGATTCCTTATTGACGAAACCCCCAGGTTTCGTCGTGATTCCCCATTGACGAAACACTCAGGTTTCGTCATGATGAGTGTTTTGTCGACATATGTTTCGTCGTATCCATGTGTGACTTAAGTCCACATGTGTTTCGTTGACCTGGTTTCTTTTTCAATAACAGCAGACAACAAGAACCCTAATCACGCTTTTAACACCTTGTACATGTGATCAGAACCAATCATTCAATCATCATTCGTCATAAGCAAATCGTTGTGATTAACAGGCATTCGTCAACATCTTTTATCATAAAACCCTAGTCTGTTAGCTTATCGTCACGAGTACATTTCTTATCATACCACCCTATTCTACATAGATTAATACTAACACACCATGCGATTATTATACAAGTTCGGATCAAACATTTAGACACATTAACCAACAAACACACAAATCATGCATTCATGGATCATCAAGACGTTGAATATTCATCGATCATCATGTATTTATCATCAATTCTGTAGGATCGGTTTCGGATCCGAACGAGTCGGTTAGAAGAGCTTTTCACCAAAACAAGAGGCGGAAACAAGTGTTTCGGTGTAATTCAGCACGTATTCACCTTTAACTGTTGTTTTTATTGATATGCAATCGATTACAGTCCTGACAACACTTCGGCAGCACTTCGTGGCTCACCGGAAGACAACACCTAGAACTATGTGTTGATTCCACCCCAAATGACCTATTTATATTGATTCTGATTCCACTCCTAATGACATGGTGTCATTTGGAATGGAATCAGCATGTTACTTTCGGGTGGAATCAGAAAGTTACACTTTCGAGTGGAATCAGAAAGTTATGTGATTTAGCTCGAAATGACAAGGTGTCATTTCGAGTGGAATCACCTCTAAAAAACACAACTTTGATTCTCATGCCCTAACTCTATACAAGACTCGATATAAGACGTAGGCGACAGACGGATACACCAACAAACTCCCCCTCGGATGTTGACGGAGTCTTCAGTGTCGAGTCTTCGGTTGTCAAACCTTCAGTCTTTATCAGTCTTCGATCTTCCTCTGAAGTATTTGTCATTGCAAGCATCCTCATTCTCTATCTTTATCTTCAACAAACTCCTCTCTCTCAAATGTTGAATATCATGGTGTCTTCAGACTCCCCCTCTCAATCTGCTGGGATCGTAGTCTGAAACTCAATTTCCACAGGTTCTTAGATCGTAACCTGGCACTTCATCACATTCAGGTTTCGGAACCTTGTCAACCTGCAAAAACTCTACCCAAAAATAAATTTTCTGATAACTATTTGTGGATAAGTTTTTCAAATCTAATTGATCACTTGCAGGAATAACTTTTTATTGCAAAAACTTTTCTCATTTCAATTCAACAATCTTCAAACACTTTCACCCAAACCATTTGTTCATCATATTTAGCACTCGGAATTTTGAAAATCAGCTTTCCAAAATCAGTTGTCGAAAATCTTTTTGAATTTTTCAAAATTTATGCTAAAACACACTAAAATCTTTTTGGATTTTTGACTGAAATAAAAATGCAGAAAATGAAATATTTACAAACAATATTTTTGTAAGTTCGTGCAAGAGGATCATATCAGTTTATGAGACATATCACCAACACCATTAAGCTTCATTACATTTTAAGTTCTAAACAATTCACCTAGATTGTCAGTATATTGATCCACTTAAATTTTCACACAAAGTTCAATTGATCCGAGATACGAGGTTAATGTTTTAAGCTCTTGAACTTATTCGTGTGTCCCACTACTTGAATATACTCCCGTATCCAGATCCCAATATTCAGTCTTACAGGTGAGTATACCACAGATGATATCTGTCAGGGGAATAAATTATAGTACGGGGGCCGTGAGAGCTCAGGTCGATCTTTCGATACGCAGAGAGATGACGGCTTCGACTTTTGGTGGGTCCCCTTTAGAGGATCTTTTGCATTAAAACAGCAGCGACTATCAATTTTATTGTTTCATCAGCTTGCTGAGGGCGATGCTATGTTTCAAGCATTTGCAGAAAGCATTATCCGGGGACTAGGTCAGAAATTTCTTTCAGCAGAAGTCCCGGGATAATACCCCAGATATCACTGAGCATAAAGACCTAGTATCTCAGAATAAGGGACCTTTCAAACAAGATTTCAGGGGTTACCTATATATCCAAGTTTGTGTTAACCCACAGAACAAGCAAGTTTGAAATTTAGGTTTATATCTCGTCACAATCTACTAAATGTGTAAAACCTACTGACACATCCACAGTGAGATTGTTTATCACATATTAACTTTCCATTTCTTTAGCGTGTTGTGATTGTCCACTGATGTACTATCATTTCCTCTTTTATGCAACAAAAACTCATTTTTGATTTTATCATGTTTTTGGCTTTTTCAAATTTTCAAATGTTTTTGGATTTTCTAAAAATTCTTACTCCCCCTAAAATGCAAACACATTTTAGGAAATTTGAAAACAAACTGTACAACAACATGACAACTGATATCGAATTGCCTCAATTCGCCATCCACTTGGCATAAACAATCAGAACTCCCCCTCACAACAAACTATTTTCCCATCGATTTCAAAACACTTAAGTTTGTTTTAATCAAATGGTTTTTCCGGAAAATAAATTTTGTTGATTTTACCACTTGTAAAATTGGGGATCAAATCATCACATTGTTTTACCAATCATATGTAGGAAATCAGATACAACTTAATGTCCCTGATTTACCACTTGTAAAATCAATCCAATCAAACATTTTCAACCAATCATCATCTTGTTGGTTGAATTCTCAAAGTGCCGATTCCTACTCCTCGCTTACAAACCTGGGAGTTCCGGCAAGTCCTGCAAAAACTTCTCAAACATTTTATACAAACATGATAAAGAATGATGCCGATTCATGATCCACGATTACCAACTTGGGATCTCCGGCAAGTCAGGTTTTTATTCTTTGAAAAATATGTCCACCCAAGCCTGACCTTCCTTGGGTGAAACAACCTCTTCTTCCTTTTTACTTTCAACAAACCTGTGAACTCCTCCTCTTTTGGCAGCGTAAAATTCTTTAACACCTTTGGCTTTACCATTGACCATTTTGCCAAAAATATGTTTCACAGTTCCATTGAAATCCTTATCAACATCAAATTTTTTCTTGTCAGAATAAAATTGATTTGAAATTTCAACTTTCCCAACTTTCTTTTTAAAATTTTCAGCTCGCAGAGGTGGAAAATTCACATCATCCACTTTTGGAACTGATTTCTCAACTTTTTCTTTAACAACTTTTGGCTCCTCTGATTTTGTGGAATCAGATTCATCACCAGAACTGTTACCTGAACCTTTCACAACCCATTTTTTATTTTTCAAATTTTCTCTTCTTTTGACCACATTTTTTGAACATTCACCAATCTCAAAGGTTGAATTTTCAAACCCTGTAAATGTTTTGGTTGTTAGTTCAGTTTTCTCAACAACTTTTTCTTTCATTTTACCAGAGACTTCCTGTTTTGGTTTGAATGTTTTCGGACAGTCCCTAGCAACATGACCAACAGTTTTACACTGAAAACAGGTTCTCTTTTCAATCTTCTTTGGAACAGCATTCTTCTTCAGTTCTTCTTGCTTCTTGGCAAGGAATTCCTGATTCGTCTGTTTTCTGAATACTTGTTCTTTCTCAGCCTCTGTCGTTTTCCCTGAAACAAACACAGTTTTTGGTTTATACAATTTTTCATTTTTATAATTTTTCGGTTGAATAAAACCAAGACCTTTCTTTTTGAAATTACGATTATGGTTTGGTTTCTTTTGGAAACTATAACCACAATTGTAACCCATTTTCTTGTTAATTCTTTGTTGATCTCTTGAAGTGTATTGTTTAGGTTTTCCGATAAGATTTAAATCTTTTATTTTAGAAATATTAATTTCTGTAATTTTGAAAACCTTTTGAATCATTTCAAATCTTACACTTCTTATTGGAAAAATCTCATCAGAATATAATTTGTCAGAATCTTTCAAAGTATATGCCACTTTGAATGATTCATCATTCAAATTAGATTTTGATATCAAAAACTCTTTATCGTAAACCCGTTTGTCCTTTTTTACTGTTGACTTTGACGCATCGGACTCAGACTTTGACTTGGATTTGGACTCCGGTTTTGACTCCTCTATGTCATCTTTATCTAACACCTGATCGACCACACTTTTTATCAACTTTGACTCATGATCAGTATCGGATGACGTGTATGTGACATCAATATTTTCTGGCAAGTTATCCGACGGCCCAGACTCCCATTGTAAGTTTATTGCCTTTTCGACTCTTTCGGAATTTGGATTTCGAGGTAAAAATCCATTTTCGACCGGGGGCGGACATCTAGTGTAGACCACACTTGGTTTCTTACCAGAAGTCTTCACTTCATCTTTTGTCACAGATTTCTTTTCTTCGGACGTCTTTACTTCTTCAAACGTCTTCAAATTTTCCACAACCGGATAAATCCTGTCAACAACAAAAGTAGAACATGAGTAACTTTCTAATAACTTGTTGACTCTTTCAGTTTCTATTTTTTGTGTTGCCAACTTCAACTCCAGATCAACACATTTCTTTATGTGAAAATTGACATCATCAAGCTGTCTCGGGTATGCTTTCTTCAGCGTATTCATTGCCACAACTTGTTCACCGTTTGAATCAGTATACTTGTTAATTTCTCTGTTCAATGTATCATAGGATTCTTTCAATCTGTTTATGTTGTGCAGCAACTCATTGTTCTGCTTGATTAAAGAATCACAGTTCATGCACTTTTCAGGAACTTTGACAGGTTCTGCATCAACTTTGACTTCAAATTCAGGAACCTCTTTGACTGTTCGATTTGATTGTAAAAATTCAGCTCTTCTCTTTTTCTCAGCTTTAGCTTCAGCTTTTAATCTCTCTTCCTCTTCTTCCTCTTCTTCAAGCTTTCTTCGTCTTGCTTCAGCAGCTTCCATTACTTTTCTGCACCTTTCGGCACATTTCAGATCGTAGGCATTTGTAATGCAAGCTTTAACATTTGAAGTGTCTTGATCTGGACAAAAATCCTTCCAACTGAAACCTTCAGCCAACTTTTCATCATCTTGTTCTGCCAAACACCCTTTGCTGTTTGTTTCCAATTCTGTCCAGATTGAATGAGCAGTTCCATCATGTCGAAGCAGTATTAAAATATCTTCTTTTATCGCTTGCTGAAGCAGACTCACCATCAATTTCTCATCTCGATATTTCTTTTTATCTTCCATACTCATTTCTCTAATTGTTTGCTGTACACCATTTGTTGTGGGTTTAACATAAGGTACTTCAGTGTGTTCCCACGCATCCAAATGATAAGCTTCAACCCAATTCCCAAACCGTTCAGACCATGCATTGTAATCATCAATATCCATGAGTTTGGGTGGTTTCTGAGACGTTCCGGTTTCATTTTCATGCAAAGCACTCTGAGTGATCGTAATTGGACTAGCAAAAGCATTGTAGAACTCGTTCTCCATGTTTCAAATTTCAAAAGTTCACAAATTCCAAATTTAAGCGATATAGCAAATGTATTCTTTCAAGCGGAATTTCTAATTTGGTATTCTGGAGTGGAATCAGAATTTTGCAACTTGGAGTGGAATCAGACTTTTGCAATTTGGAGTGGAATCAGCTTTGTAATTTGGAGTGGAATCAGCTTTTTGCAATTTGGAGTGGAATCAGCTTTGTAATTTGGAGTGGAATCAGCTTTTTGCAATTTGGAGTGGAATCAGCTTTGTAATTTGGAGTGGAATCAGCTTTTTAATTTGGAGTGGAATCAGCTTTGTAATTTGGAGCGGAATCAGAAACAATTTAGGAGCGGAATCAGACTGAAAGTTGATTTAGGAGCGGAATCAGAATCAATTTTGGAGCGGAATCAGGCTGATGTCATCATATCTTCGATCAATTTCGAGCTGAATCACAATTTTGTTAAGAAATAGTTCGAATTTGGACTTGAAATTTATAAGGCTTTGTTAAACACTAATTCCGAGCAATATGTGCAAGATTGAACCGATTTTGACCGTAAAATGATGTTCAATTTGATGAGAAGGTGTAGAAAAACAGAAAATGCGGCTGAATTGGCAAGAGCTCTTCTTCCTGAGCTCTGATACCACTTGTAGGATCGGTTTCGGATCCGAACGAGTCGGTTAGAAGAGCTTTTCACCAAAACAAGAGGCGGAAACAAGTGTTTCGGTGTAATTCAGCACGTATTCACCTTTAACTGTTGTTTTTATTGATATGCAATCGATTACAGTCCTGACAACACTTCGGCAGCACTTCGTGGCTCACCGGAAGACAACACCTAGAACTATGTGTTGATTCCACCCCAAATGACCTATTTATATTGATTCTGATTCCACTCCTAATGACATGGTGTCATTTGGAATGGAATCAGCATGTTACTTTCGGGTGGAATCAGAAAGTTACACTTTCGAGTGGAATCAGAAAGTTATGTGATTTAGCTCGAAATGACAAGGTGTCATTTCGAGTGGAATCACCTCTAAAAAACACAACTTTGATTCTCATACCCTAACTCTATACAAGACTCGATATAAGACGTAGGCGACAGACGGATGCACCAACAAATTCATAAATAAATAAACATTAGCACTAAACTAACCGGTTCGAATGATAGTCCAGGGATTACGTGCGGTGATAGAGCTTCAAGGAATGAAAGCTGCCATCGGGTTTTCAAGGGAGGACAAAAGTGTCTAGGGTTTCATAACATTAAAGGGGTAATTATAAGTGATTAGTCATGGGCCTCAACTGGGCCACAAGCCCATGCGGCGAAACTATGATCTCGGTGAAACTTTCGTCGAGTATGGATACGACGAAACATTAGATGTTTCGTCGAGTGGGCATGAGGATGCAAGTGTTGTGTTTGATGACTTTAAGTAATTTATTATATCCAACAATTAAACACTATAACAATTCATAAATCAAATAACAAGGTACACATATTACCAAGCAACGAATTATGAAAACAACATTGTGAAACGAGTAACGTGACAAGTAAGAACCTTGAAAACTCGGGTTGTCACATCATCCCCAACTTGAAAGAAATTTCGTCCCAAAATTTAGCACGTGGCTACTGAGGAAGCTTGTTAGGTTGCGTGGTTTTCCTGATTTTCGTGGGGTGTCACATCATCCCCCCGTTGGTTTGGAATTTAATCCCGAAATTCCGCAATAGCTTCAGCCTCAGTAGTGGTTGCACTTTTCTCGAACAACTGGGGATGCTTGTGTTTCATTTGGTCTTCTCGTTCCCATGTAATCTCTGGGCCACGACGGGAGTTCCAACGAACTCGAACAAGGGGTATCCTGGTGCGTTTGAGAATCTTGACCTCCCGGTCCAATATTTCCACTGGTTCTTCGACAAATCGCAATTGATCGTCGATGGTGAGCTCCTTGAAAGGAACTATGAGGGTTTCGTCTGAAAGTCACTTCTTCAGATTGGAAGGCGTTGTGAACTCCACTGAGTTCTTCGGGTAGATTCAATCTGTAGGCCACCTTGCCAATTCTCTCCGTGATTTCGAAAGGTCCAACATATCGCGGGTTAAGTTTTCCTCGTTTACCAAAATGAACTACACCTTTCCAAGGTGAGACTTTAATTAGTACTCAATCCCCAACCTGGAACTCAAGTGGTTTTCTATGCTTATCAGCGTAAGTTTTCTGACAGTCATGAGCTGCCGCCATTCGTTGTCGTATATGAGCAATCTTCTCTATTGTGTCTACGACGAGTTCTGGGCCAGTGCTTTGGCTGTTTCCAACTTCTGCCCAACAAAGAGATGATCGGCACTTTCGTCCATACAATGCCTCGGACGGAGTAGCCTTAATGCTGGTGTGGTAACTGTTGTTATACGAAAACTCCACCAAAGGTAGATGCCGCTCCCAGCTGTTACCAAGGTCGATTACACATGCTCGAAGCATGTCTTCAAGGGGTTGGATAGTGCGCTCAGGCCGCCCATCTATCTGTGGATGATATGTTGTGTTCATGTCTAGACATGAGCCAAAGGATTTGTGCATCGCTTGCCACAAATCAGATACAAATCGTGCGTCGCGATCAGAGATAATGGAGGTTGGCACCCCGTGCCTAGCAACCACTTCTTTCAGGTAGATGACTGCAAGTGTAGAAAACTTATCCGTTTCCTTGATGGCTAGAAAGTGTGTTGTTTACGCGAGACAATCAACGATCATCCAGGTGATATTGTTTCCGTTTCCATTTCGAGTTGTAAGTAGACTAGCGACCAAATCCATGGTAGTCTTCTCCCGTTTCCATATGGGTGTTTCTGGTTTCCAATAATTCACATTGACTTTCCCACAAGTCTAACATCATTCCCATACCTAGCTAGGTGTGCCGTCATGCCCGATCACCAGTACAAGGTTTATAAATCCTAACGTCTCTCATCAAAATCCAGGCGACTAGAATATCGAAGTCGGTGCTTTGCTCAACATGAGTTCCCTACAGTTGCCGTATAATGAGACCGCATTCATTCCATGAGGTAGCGAATATCGTCTGACCTGTCAAAGGTTGCTTCTCCGTGCCCCGCATGGGTTCAACTTGAAAATTCTCCCCCGTTAGTTCTCTAGTTTGAATAGAACGAGTCTTATCGGGTAAGTTAGAGTCGATAGTGAGCTGCAAAGCTCGTGCACATTCAAGTTTTATAGTTGTAACCATCCTAAAGTTCCCTCCATCGATGCCATTAACCGATTTAGCTCTGTCAAAGCCAAGGTACACGGGAGGCCCTTGTGATCGGTCTAAATAATGCATCTGGCACCGTCCAAGTAATGCCTCCATCTAAAATCCCAAGGCCACGGTTTTCACCACCAGTTGTGCGTCGTGCAGTTCCTCTCTGTAACTCGATCACCTAAGTCATCACTCTCTCGCGCTGTGTCGATGTGTAACTGGGATTCTGATTCGGACCATCATCGTATACCACTAAATCACCCGTACCCTCGGGTAAAGATGATGCTCGGTGCATTGCAGAGTCGGAATTCAAAAGCTGGAAAGACGTCCCCCTGTTTGTCTTCCACGAACACAACACCCTGCTGTGCTAAAGAGGTTGCAGCAGCACAATTTCCAAAAATCCATCGATGAATCTTCGATAGTATTTAACGAAACCAAGGAATTGCTATATCACCGTAGAAATCTTTGGTGTCGATCGGTTTTAACCAAAATGGGTCTTAGCGAGATCCATGTGTATTCCCACTTCGTTGATTATATGTCCAAAAGGTACCTCTCGAACCCAGAAATTACATTAAATCAAGACTTTGCACGGAGTGGCTCCTCCCTCGGAAGTTCTAAAATAAGATACAAATGCCACCCATGGTGTTCCTTTCTCCTGGTCATGATTCAGAACGTTGTCAGCAAATACGGTCGATTCATGTGATCCCTAAAGCTGCTGGTGTGTTGATCAACTCGATGATCATGGTGTACAAAGTTGAAATGGCTGAATTGCGTACGACATGCTGTTCTAAAAGCATTCTCCTCTTGGACTTCCATCTGATGATAGTTTGTTCGCTAGCCAATCCTCGAATGGAAGCTTGTTCCTCGCAACCTTCCTGGTGTAAGACAATAAGGAATACTAGTAACAAGGCCTGCTTCTGACGTGATACCGATCTGGTATTCCACCTGACGACGCGAAGGTAAACCTGATAGTTCTTCTGGTGGCACTTAGGGAGAAATCATGAACAATTGGTGGATCCTCGAACCTCTTTTCCTTTGCCTTGACGTCAGTAACGAAGGCTATCATGGCGGGGTAATCCTTTCGTGGACACTTCTGGCCATCACTGCTGAATTGATGCTAACCTCTGCACCCCTCGGATACTTTATGACAGACAATAACTTTCCCCTCACAGGGTATAACTACGCGATGTCTTGTTAACCCACCCATACTAACTACTGCATTAACACCATTGTGGATAGTAGAAGGAAGATCAATGTTGAAAACTTGTCCCACACGGTTGAATTTGCATCCCTACAAACATGCGAGGCTTCAATTGTCTTGCCATCAGTCGATTCCACAACAGGTCTGGTCTCAGGAAGTATCAGGGTTGAACAGAACAGGAACGAAACGATTAACTTCCAAGAACGTGCTGGCCACCATGTTGCTGTAATCCTGGCGTTGCCTATGCCAGCCCCAAGTGTCCTTCCATGAGCATCGTGTTGTTGTTTTCGCTTGGAGAATTTCCGATACTGCCGTCGTTCCCTCGGTTGTTGTCGCCATGATTTAGTAACAGCCAATCCATGTTGTAGGCACCTTTATTTCCATCATGTAGGCTAGGTTTACGAATACCTTGTTGTCACAGTGACTGCTGCTCCTAATGTTGTTGCTCGAAACGAATCCCTACGATTCTTCACCATCAAAGTCCATCTTTTCACATTCTGAGTCACGTCCTAAAGCGGTACTCACTGTGCTGGCCGTTACACATTCCACGTTATAGTCGATTGTCATTGCTTATGTCCCGATGGATTCGTAAGAGTTGACTCCCATGAGTCGCTGACAAGGGTTAAGGATTCGATTGAAGCCAATTCGCTGGTGTTCGTTGCTGGTAATTAGGGTCGTCTAAATACTGAAGTCAGTAAAGTACTACGCTCAACCTCCTGTCCATCGATGTTGCAAGTTGTTTAAGTAATACACGGTATGTTGCGAGAGTGTTGCAGAAGTGATCGCACTTCGGGGTCTAAGACGTCAGGACATTGAGTCCCAGCAAACAAAGAGGAGTGTGAAAAGTATAAACCGATCATTCGACGCTGTGACTTTCAACTCAGAGACGTTCGCACTAGCACCTAACATGATGCACAATTCGCTAGACATTCAGATGGGTGTGCAGGTAATACTAGATAGCATCGAGGTTCGTAAGGGTTCAGAGGGAAAAGAAAGGACCACGTCCAAGTAGAAGATATCCATTGCTATATCCCCTATGGGTTGTTCTATTTCGCATTGATCAGATAACGGAACGGAACCCCTTTTCCACTTGTTAAGCCTCACTGGGACTCACATGCACCCCACATTATTATTATGTGTGCACCCACAATAATATTGCGATTTGCATGCTTATCTCAGTTCCTCCTAACTCATGTCAAATGGTTCCTCAAACTCAGATGTCAAACGGAGGTCGTCATAGTAATAAGATCACAAAAATCCAAGGACTATGGCATACTATCAATGCATCATAAGGTAAGCAAGCAATCCATGCCATCATGCTATAGTGACGAGTGTATGTTCATATGTTACATCATAAACAAATGTGTACTAGTCATGTAATGTATGCAACAAGTGAGAAAGACGAACCTTGCAATCTGGAGCTGAGTGTCATGGTCATATTCCTGTATTCAGAACTGTTCGGTTATAGTCTGGTTTTATAAAAACGTTTTTCCCCTTTTTAAAACCAAGTTCACTATAACCAATGGCTCTGATACCAATCCGTCACACCCCCAAAATACCACATGCGGAAAACCCCGCGAGGCGTGTGACGTACCAGGATCTAGCCACCAATCACATTGAACTCATAGGTATATTTAAATAAAACTATCATTTATTAACATTAAGTGTTACAACGTTACAAATAATTCACAGTATACAGCGGAAGCATAGTTCATTCGTTAAGTGTTTATAAGCCACATGTAAAAACCATTAGTCTTGTGTTGCGATTCCATGCATCTCGACCCATGACCACTCCAGCCTCCCAGACAGCAAGTTCCAACAATATGCACCTAAAGGCCTGCCAGGCATGTAACAACAAATCAACAACAAAGTTGAACGAGTTCACAGTTGGTTGTCCATTTTAAAGTTGTTCCATAAACCATAAGTTCATTCGAAAACCATGTGTTAACCAATTCCTTGTTTCCCAAACCATAACCAGTCGGGGCTACACCATGTTATCCACTAAACCCGTTACCATATCGACCATTGACTGAAGTAAGTTGGTGCCCTAACGTCAATGTCTATCATCATTGACTAGTGCCTAGATCCATTTGTTCATGCCCGTCCTCTGTGGCACGGTGTGAGGCTTGTCAACCCTAAATAGCGCTATCTAACTAATGACCCGCTCGCCATTGGCCCGGCGATTAAGTCGATATAAAAATGAGGGACTTCATGATAGAGATTTTTGGTCTAGTATCAATGTTATCACCCTTCAATAAAGAGGATGTGGTACGTGTCCCCAAACCAGGAGATCACGCAGGTTCCGATTAAATGCTTAGTACATGTTATCACCTTTCAATAAAGAGGATGTGGTACGTGTTCCAAACCAGGAGGTCACGCAGTTTCCTATTAAATCCTTTACCCATTCCCAACCCCCGGGAATCCCATGCCTTGTAGAAAGTGTGAACTCACCTTGGTTAGCTCGGCAGATAAACAGAAGGGTCTCTTGAGCTAAGGGTGGTCAACCACGTCCTAAAATGGTTACCATACAAGTCAGGTCTTTGTTCAAGTAATACACGTACGTTTCACATATAACCAGCAGTTCACATTCACAAGTTGATCATGGCATATACGCAAAATCATGGAAGTTAATAAATACCACATAACATACTTATCAGTATCATTCGCACACACACATAAACGACAGTATGCATTTCAAACCAAGGGCACATAACAGTTAAACAAGCTCATTCAACTCCCTAGTATACATGCATAAATTCGTAACAGTGCCAAACAGTTGGATGTGCCATACATGAAAACTAAGTCATGTCTCTTTGATCACAGTTAGTCATCATTAACAGTAATTATTATGATCTCATAAATATAATCATCCATCAACAGAATCAACTTAGTTCACTGTGTTGTTTACCCTCTTGACGAAACTCCCCAGTTCACTGTGATGGAACTTGATTGAATGAGGGTGGTGTGTGTGTGGTTGATCATGGCCGTAGCCTAGGAAGGAGGAAGAGGAGAGTTTTGTTGGTGTTGTGATGAGAAATGAAATGGTTCTTGACCTTGTGGGTTTACTTATAATCTTAACAACATAAAAACTAATGTGTAATGTGTTATAAAAGGGGAGACAAGATCTAATAAAATATCAACATAAAATCCTCATGTGGGGCCACATGAATCCGTGAACTAGGTGAGGGGTAGTAGGCTAGGTTAAAACTATATAGTTAGTCATTAGTTGAAATCCAAGTATCTAGTTAGGTGATTAGTTATTAGATATTTATATGATGTGTTATGATGTTCGGGGATCATACCTAGCTTGGTAATGTTAAAACAGTGCTTCTAGTGTAAATTTGGTGTTTCGGGTAGTGTCCGGTTGTTCGGTTGGTTACCGGTTCGTTAAGGTGCTAAACTATGCAGTTTAGTGTGCTTTATGTACCCTTTTATGTCAGTTTTGATTCCCGACACTTAGGAAAGCATTCAGGACCATTTAAGCATATTTCTGCATAATATAAGTATGTTAAAATGCTGATTTATGCTGAGTTTTGCTGAATTTAGCACTTTGGGTGAGTTTTAGTCACTTTCTGGCACTTGAACTATCACCTAGAAAAGCAGTTTTGGGATCCTTACTTTCCTACACACTATACTAGTGTAGTACTTGGTTTCTGGCTCATTTTGTGTCTCAATACAATGTCTGTCTATCTACTGAACTCTGTCAGCATTTTTCTGATTTGCCGGATAACTGTGCTAACTATGGTTCGTGCATCATTCCAATCAATAAAGTTTGCATGTAGTAATGTTATGTCATTTGCAATATATGATGCACATGTATGTATATGGTACTAATCAGAAAGCAATTCAAGTCATTAATTGTAAATCAGCACAGTCATTAATCGTTATTTATTGTCTAATTAATTGTACGGATGCATGAAATTTTGACAGTTGTCACATCCTTCACATGGTGATAAGGTTCAGAAAGAACCTTCAAATCCGTTGTGATCATGCTTCTCAATGTCACAATCATTTAACAAGGAAATGGTATCAAACAGTGGTTATGAAATTTATTTCAAACCACTGACCATCCTCCTAAAGTTGAGAATGAAGCGACTCTGACCTAATTAAAAGTTACAGTGACTTTTGAAAATGCACCAGATCCAATTGATGGTGTTTTCAGGAAATTTTTACTTATTTTTTTGTAAAGATTTCCTTAATAAAAAAGGATATGTTATTCTTCATTTTTCTTAAAGAATGATATATTTTGCATTTTTACTTGTTATAGATGGTTAAAGTCCAAATACCTGTCAGGATATAAAACCCTTCTTGTTTTTGCCTAGGGTTATATATTCTTTGAATATGGGTCAAGAAGAGTTGGTGTTAAGGGTCTGGATCATTTCATTCATAAACTCAAGTCTAAATCAGTAATAAAAGTGGATTGTGACAACTGTACTCTGTAATCGATGTATAATGTAAAAAAATGTAAACTATCAATAAAATAATGTGTTTTGATTTTATTATATATGTAATTGTGTTTGATGATTTTACGATTCGATTCAATTCCGATTTCAAGCTTTAAATCGCTTTTTGGAAGGTTATACGCAAACTGGTGCGTAAACGCAGTCAGTTTAACGCAACAAACACTCCGGAATAATGACATAGGCTTAACATACCTTAAATAACCTTCACATAACTTAGAAATAAGTTTTGGATGGTTTGGTGTGTTGAAAACAAGTGTATTCGATCGCAGGGACTATTTGCGTCAAACTGCGAAACTATACTGATTCGTATGGTATCGAAGAGTCCAGAACTTGATCATAAGCTAAACATACCATAAATAACCTAAACATAGCTTAGAAATAAGCTTTGAGGGGTTCGGTATGCGAAAACATGCTTATTTGATCTTACAGGGACTAAAAGTGTCAAAAACGACATAAGTTTGCATTTTCGCACATATCTTACGTTCTGACCACATCTGAACACTCAAAAATTTTGAAGACAATAAAATATTTTTATTTTAGTGATCGGCATGCAAAAATATTATTCGTCGCTTAATTTGGATCGTTTTCGCGTCCGTTTGAGTTTCGTCGTAATTTGACGAACAACGCGATCGTACAACCAAACGAACCGACATCCGAGATATTTTTGAACATCTTTTGAGTTCCCTATACTTTAACTTCATTTTTGAGCCTTGAAATGAGGTTAACGGGGCTTAAACGTGTCAAAAATGGGCCGAAATGCATGTTTTACAAGTTCAGGGACCTGTTTTGACAATCTGCTAAAGATGGCCCAGGCGGGGCGCGTAAGCCCAAGACATATCTTACGCAGGGCGCGTGGGCATGCCAGACAGAAACATTGAATCTGGTCATTTAGCTCGATTTTGATGGTTTTGATCAATGGTTTTCAATGCTATGGGCTGGTTTGTGTGGAGAACAAGTCCCCTAATCAGTCTTTAACATTTGTATGGCCTAGATCATTCGCTCTTCTCCAAGAAATGATCCTAACGGTTTGCAAAAAACTATATAAGGCCATATCCCTCATTCATTTTCCTCACATTTTATCTGACATTTTCTCTAAGTGGTTGTGATTATTCACTACCTACCTGAGAAAAACTTGGAATCAAATCTATTTAGACCCTTTGTAAGTCCCCTTTCATTCTTTTATTGCTTTCTTAGCTTAAAAGTCAAACAGTGTTTGACTTTCAGCTTTGACCACGAGTTGGTCAACGAGAAGTTCGTTTGAACTTCGCAACGTGAGCTTAATCAGGATGGTTATAGTCCTTAGTGACTATACCTACTGATTACCACGTTGACTAGGCGTAGTGACAAGTCGTAGTTTCGGTCAAAATGCGCATTTAAGCGTATTTTGCAACCAAACTACTCTAAGGTATCAAAACACTTTGTTTTGATATCAAAACCTGTTTTCTAACTTAGTTAAGCATGTTTTAACATGCTTAGCTCGTCACTTTTAGTTTAGTGCTTGTTTAGAGTCGTAAGTAAAGCGGTCTAAACCACCGCTTAGACTTTTCGAACTCGACCCGTTTGGTCGATCATTAGGATCCGACCAAGCATGTTTACTGACCATAGTTGCATAGGGAATAACCTTTCGAGGTTATACCTTATGGTCACCTAGTTTAAGTAGTTGTATGATAGGTAGTTTATATGCCTTAGGTAAATGACCAAAATACCCTTTTCATGCATAATTGGATCTTAAGCATATGTAACCTAATCATTTGTCACTTAACTGATTATGCAACCTAATTAAACATGTTTAGGCATATAATACTTGTCATAGGACTAGTTAGACGTCTCGAACGTGCTTTTGCGCGCACGACGCTTTAAGGTAGCATAAGCTACCTAAACGGGTCGTAACGGGTCGAAAGCACTTAGGTTAGGTTCTGATTTAGAATGTAGGCTTTGTTAAACCATATCACATGAGTTCCAACACTCATTTGGTTTACAAGACCTCATTCTGTCCGATCTTCCAATTTAGGTGTCGATTTATTTACTAGTGATCCGATTACTAGGTACTACTTGAATTTCCTTGGTTTGTCTGAGCTTCGCTAAGTTCTTTAGATCAAGGATACCCTTCCATTCAATGTGAGTACATAGTTCCCCTATTTTACTGTTTTCAATTGTTTTGGGGTGATTCATATGTATTAAAATGATTTCGATATGTAAACGATGGTTTCAAAATCGATAAAGATGGTTTATATTAAACTAATAACGATTTCGATAATGTGAACGAACTTGTTGGTTGTAGTTACATAACAAATGACATTCATTAATTTTGGCCGAACCGACCAGTATTAGGTTATGGTACCATAGGATCTGACAAATCCCGTTATCAGACTACACCCATGGTTATGTGTGGGGGTTATGTAGGTAACGACCGAAACTGATGATTTTTAACTTAACCTTTGGTGGTTTGTTAATGAGATAGGCGAGATATTCGAGTCACGAAGGTTTGAATGTTATTAGCGAGACGACCATAAGTAGTTTCACAAATTAAAACGAATACGATTTTGGGACGACTTAAACGATTTGGTTAAACGATTGGTTTTGGGTGGTGATTAGATAATGGGATGGGTGTAGTATGATAGAATCATGGTAGATACGCCGCTGGTACATCTTATATATAAGTGTTTCTATCATATTACAATGTGTGTCATTATTTAGTTCACTTGGGAAACGATTTGAAACGATGTCACACAACGAGGTTTTCGAAATGTTTTATTAACGAGTTTTAACGAGATTTTTACGAATTGGTTTACTAAAACAAAAGTCTTTTAGTTAAGAATCATGGCTACGAGAGATTTCATAAATTATAACCATCTTGATTTGAGTTGGTTAATCATGTTGCAATATTATATACTTTTTAAAACAAGGTTTTCAAGGTATTGCAATATATATAAACGAGCCATGATTCCGATACTCTTATAAAAACCTATGTGCTCGCCAGCATTTCTTTGCTGACTTTATTTTTACATATGTTTCAGGTGGTATTGCTTGATGTTGCTTACTAAGAAGCTTGTGTCACATAGGACCTGGACGAGGCCTTATTGACTTAAAAACATTTATAAACAATGTGTAGTTTGTTTGTTTTGGTTTAAAGACAATGTACATTACTTGATAAATCAATAAAACGAAACTTTTAATTACCATGGTTGTGAAACGATGATTCTGTTGCAACACTCCCTGACGTTTCCGCCACGGTTTGTTGTTTTAACGTGGTCGGGGTGTGACAGAAGAGTTGGTATCAGAGCCAATGGTTATAGGGAATTAGGTTATTAGTGGTGCTTTGACCTAGACTATAACTTTCTAGGACCCTAACGCGAGTTTACTTGCGTTTAGATTTTAAAACAATATCGTCACCTATCCTTAGGTGATAACTACAACGAGAACACGATAACGAATCCACTTCGAAAAATTAATCATCTATCCTTGGATGATTGATTGTAAGATTTTGAACCCTTCCAGTTTGATTCATTTTCGGCGTTATGCCCTCTGAATTTTCAAAATCTCGTCAAAGTTTGGGTCTAAATAATGTGAACACGTGGAAACTGGAAGAGTGAATGCCTGTACCCTGAGTTTTCTGTCTAAGGCTAGAGTGTTCGTACAAATCCGCTGTATCGGACCAGTCACTCTTACCTGGGACTCTTGGGGTGAGTGTTCACTTATAGGCAAGCATGTCTTCGGTGATACATTATTATGATCTATTTACTTTGATTTGTCACTGCGTGTCGTTTGTTTGTTCGAAGTAATGAACGAATAATCGCCTTCCTTGTGTTTTGTCAGTGTTTTCAATACCTCTTTTTTTTATCCGAATGTCTATGCGAATTTGAATCCCGCTCGTGGACGAGCATACAATTTGAATGCAAACGAGGCTCGAGCTGACAACCTCGTTGTCAATCGTACCTTTCTTGTTAACGGTACGTTTCTTGTTAACGATCAACTTGCATCTGTTCTTTTCGATTATGGTGCAGATAGGAGTTTTGTTTTGTTATCATTTGAGCCTTTACTTGCGATACCTAGAACTAAACTGAGGAAACCCTTATCTGTCGAAGTTGCTACTGGTAAACCCCTTGTACTCGATTCTGTTATTCATGGTTGTCAATTGAACCTCGATAACCATCTTTTTTTCCCATTGACCTTGTACCGATGCAACTTGGGAGCTTCGAGATTATCGTTGGAATGGATTGGTTAACCAAACATCATGATGAGGTGGTTTGTTTCGATAAGATCATTCGTATTCCTCTTTCGTCTGGCGATGTTCTGGAAGTTCGTGGCGAGAAACCATCTGGTGGATTGAAACTCATGTCGTGCACGAAAGCCCAATATTATCTACGAAAAGGATATGTTGCTTTTCTGGCACATGTCACCGAGGAGAAAGGCAAGAGCAAGAGTATTCAGGATATTCTGATTGTTCGGGATTATCCAGAGGTGTTTCCTGATGAACTGCCTGGGTTGCCTCCAGTTCGTCAAGTCGAGTTTCATATTGATCTTGTACCCAATGCTAACCCGATTGCGAAAGCACCTTATCATCTTGCACCGTCTGAGCTGCAAGAGTTATCGAAATAGCTTCAAGAGTAATCTGATAAAGGATTCATCCGTCCGAGTTATTCACCTTGGGGTGCTCCTGTCCTCTTTGTGAAAAAGAAAGATGGATCTTTTCGAATGTGTATCGATTATCGTGAGCTTAACAAGCTTACCATCAAGAATCGATATCACCTACCTCGAATCGATGATCTCTTTGATCAGCTGCAAGGTGCTACCTGTTTTTCCAAGATCGATCTGCGTTCTGGGTATCATAAACTTCGCGTATTCGAAGAAGATATTCCCAAAACTACTTTCCGAACAAGATATGGGCATTACGAGTTTACTGTCATGCCTTTTGGTTTGACGAATGCCCCAGCTATCTTCATGGACTTAATGAATAGGGTCTGTAAACCTTATTTAGACAAGTTCATCATTGTGTTCATCGACGATATTCTCATTTATTCGAAGTCTCGAGCCGATCATGAGCAATACCTTCGTTTGACATTGGAACTTCTTAAAAAGGAACAACTTTTTGCTAAATTCTCCAAGTGTGAATTTTGGCTTAAAGAAGTTCAGTTTTTGGGACATATTGTCAACAAGAAAGGTGTTCATGTGGATCCATCCAAGATTGTTGCAATCAAGGATTGGAATACACCAACGACACCCACAGAGATTCGATCTTTTCTTGGTCTTGCTGGATATTATCGTCGTTTCATTTCGAACTTTTCTAAGATCGCGGTTCCTCTCACTACTTTGACTCAGAAGAATAAGCCTTTTGAGTGGGGACCCAAACAAGAAGAAGCGTTCCAAATGCTGAAACAGAAGCTATGTGATGCTCCTGTTTTATCTTTACCCGAGGGAAATGATGATTGTGTTGTCTACTGCGATGCGTCCAACTTAGGCCTTGGTTGTGTTCTTATGCAACGAGGCAAAGTTATAGCGTATGTGTCTAGACAAATGAAAGTTCACGAGAAGAACTATACGACTCATGATCTTGAGTTGGGAGCTGTGGTTTTCGCTCTCAAAATCTGGAGACACTACCTCTATGGCACGAAGTGTGTGGTTTTCACAGACCACAAAAGTCTCCAACACATTCTTAATCAGAAGGAGTTGAACATGAGGCAACGACATTGGGTTGAACTCCTAAATGATTACGATTGCGAAATTCGCTACCATCCTGGTAAGGCGAATGTCGTAGCCGATGCGCTTAGTCGAAAGGAGCGAGTCAAGCTTCAATCTGTTCGAACTCTATCTGATCTTCAAACTCGTGTTCTTCAAGCTCAGCAATTTTGTGTTTCACAAAATTTGATGTGTCACACCCCGACCACGTAGAACATACAAAACGTGGCGGAAACATCGGGGAGTGTTGTAACAGAATTAATGTTTCACAACCATGGATATTAAAGTTTCGTTTTATTGATTAAAAGTGTTACAATGTCTTAACAAACAAGGAATTTCAACATAATTAACTAGTCTTGCATCTTTTATTGTCACTAAAGCCCAAGTCTGCCTATGTGTATCTTGGTCATCTTATGCAACAGCTCCTGAAAAACACATGTGAAAATAGGTACGTCAGCATAAAAATGCCTGTGAGATACATAGGTTTTGTGAAAATAAGATTCATGACTTATGTTTGAGAAAATGTTTAGTCATGAACCTTGTTATTTGCTTTGTCTTTAAATCATTTGAAAAACGATAAGATCAGATGATAAGTATAAATAAATGTAAGGTTAAATGGATAACCAAGTAAAATGTGTTTGTATAAGATAAGTTGTTTATAAATCAATGTCTTGTGAAAAGTATGTTATTTGTATGAAATGTTCTATGTCTCAAACTGAAATGATTCAAATAACGTGATGACATGTAATACCATACAAACACTTATATATAGGAAGTACCAGCGGCGTATCCACCATGCTTGTATCATATTACACACGCATCGTTACTTAATCACTTAATCAAACCAAACCAAACAATGTAAAATGTTCATGTCAAGATGTAAATCATGTCAAAATGTCTATGTCAAATATCCAAGTCAAATGTCTATGTCAAATATCCATGTCAAATGTCTATGTTTAAACCAATAGTCAAAAGTCCTTGTATAAACCATGTCAAATGTTGATAGTCCAAAAGTAGTCAAGTAATGTATAACCAAAATGATATGTATGGTAAGTAAAATTTAGACTACTTAAACCATAAGTAAAAATGAACAAAACAAGGTATTGAAGTAAAACTTGGTTTAAATCAAAGTTATGTTTTGTAGAATAATGCATGCTTTACTGATACAAACACTTATGCAGTATGTTAAACGCAAACATTCAAGCCTTGAGACAGTCGGATAACCCTTTCAGTCAAGGTTATCAAAAGAATTGTATTCGGATTCAGTCATTCCTTACATCCAAACAAACCCGGGATGTCAGGAATGGGATTTGTCAAGTCCTATGGTACCACTACTTACTCCCGAGCGGCGTAGCAAATGTTAATGAACGTAATAAAGACCCGTTTGTGCAAACCAAATGTCATAGTAGTTGTATACATGTCATATGAAAACAATGTACTAAGTATGCTAAGTTAACATACAAAGTAGAAAAGTCTTGTAAATCAATGTGCTAGCATGCTATCAGTCAACATACGTAGCAGAAAGGTAATGTAAATCAATGTGCTAGCATGCTATCAGTCAACATACGTAGCAGAAAGGTAATGTAAATCAATGTGCTTAGCATGTTATCAGTCAACATACATAGCAGAAAAGTCATGTAAATCAATGTACTATAATGTACTAACAAACATAGTCGGTATATGATGTGAAAACAGGAAAGCATGAAAGTAACAAGTAGGCACATGTGTTCCACCCCAAAACAGTTTGGAAAACAGTAAAAGAGGGGTCTATGTACTCACTTGAGATTGCTCAGTAGTCCTTGAGTAACAACCAAACAATGCTAGAGATCACGGAAATCAAACGGCACCTAATATAGGTAACTATGTTAATTAACCGGACCTAAATCGGAAGATTGGGTAGCATTAGGGTTTGTAAACCAAATGAGTGTAGGAACTCATATGATATGGTTTAACAAAGCCTACATACTAAATGAAACTTAGCCTAAGTGTCTACGACCCATTACGACCCGTTTAGGTAGCTTATGCTACTTTAACGCGTCGTTCGCGTGAAACGCGTTCGGACCGCCTAACTAGTCCTATGACAAGCGTTATATGCCTAAACATGTTACATAATCAATTATGTGGCAAAAGTTTAGGTTACATATGCTAAATTACAAATTATGCATGAAAAGGGTATTCTGGTAATTTACCTAAGGCATATAAACTACCTATCATACAACTACTTAAACGATGTGACCATAGGGTATAACCTTGGAAGGTTATTCCCTACCTACTATGGTCACCTAATGTATTTGGTCGGATCCTAATGATCGACCAAATGGGTCGAGTTCGAAGGTATAGGCGATTTATCAGATCGCCTCCCCTACGACTCTAGACAACGTGGTAATCAGTGGGCATAGTCCCAAGGGACTATGACCAACGTGATTACACTCACGTTGCGAAGTTCAAACGAACTTCGCATTGACCATTACTGGTCAACGCTGAAAGTCAAACAAAGTTTGACTTTCTGACTCTAAAAGCAGTAAAATAAGGAAAAGAACGAAAGAATACTAACCCAGGGTCCCCGAATGCTAATCCCGACTCGAGAACTCAGGTATGAAACAATGGTTTCAACTTAGAGCTCTCAAAATCAGAATTCTTGTAAGAAATAGCAATGGGGGGCATGGGGTATATATAGTTTTCGGGTAACCGCTAGGATCGTTTCTTGAATATCGTGCCACGATCCAAGCCGAACACTTGTCACAATGTTGTGGTGGCTAAAATGTTGTTCTTATCCGCTGACTAGACGATAGGAAACGTGTGGACACGAATCAATTCAGTTGCAAGTTGCAAAACAAACATTGAATCTGGTCAGAAGGGCTAATGCGGCCCGCTTTAGATTTAGGCAAACACAATGCGGGCCGCTTGGGGCCTCTGATCTGCATATAAGTTTCAGAAATGACAGTTTAGGTCCCTGCACGTGTTTAAGCCCATTTCCGGCACTTCCAAGGCCCGTAAAGCCAACTTTAAGGCCCTAAAATGTTGCCTAAACATTGTGGACATGAAACATGCTCAAAAATATGCCGGGTGTTGGTTCGTTTGGTCGTACGAATGCGATGTTCGCTTAATTACGACGGAATGCGCACAAGCGCGAAAAACGATCCAAATGACGAAACGAATGGATTTTTCTTATGCCGAACACTAAAATATAATATAGTCATGCTCACATAAATTTTTGGATGTCCGGATGTATTCAGAACGTAAGTTACGCGTAAAAATGCAAACTTGTGCACTTTTTGACGCTTATAGTCCCTGAATGCCACAAAAGTTTATTTTAGCATACCGAACACCTCAAAGCCTATTTCTAAGCTATGTAAAGGATATTTATGGTATGTTTAACTTATGGTCATGTTCCGGAATGTCTGTTACAGTTCATATTGGCATACTTTCGCAGTTTGTCAACTTTAGTCCCTGTAAGCGAATTAACTTGGTTTTGCCATACCAAAGCCTTCAAAACTTATTTCTAAGTTATGTAAAGGTTATTTAAGGTATGTTAAGCCTATTTCACTATTCCGGAGTGTTTGTTGCATTAAACTGGTTATATCTACGCATCGGTGCGCGTATAACCTTCCAGAAAGTGAATTTAGAGTTTGGAATTGAACGAGAATTGATATGTGCAAAATGATACACATATTTTTACAAATCCCAAGTATGAAATATAATATTTCATTGGTTTGGTATTTTTTTGATGGCCGTGGAGGCACAGGTGTTACAGTCTCCCCTACTTTAGGAAATTTCGTCCCGAAATTTATTTAGAGGAAACTTGTGAGAGTTTAAAACATGAAGTTGAAAAGATCAAACAACATTGGTTAGGGTTCTTGAACTTCTAGTAACCTTAATAACATTATGTTTGCAATGTAAGAGGGACACTTATATACAAGTATATGAAGCGTCATTGGTGCGTCCACCATGCCTCCATTACATCGTTTTCATTTTGTTATTGTTGTCACTATCGGTTCCTTCACATAATAAATCTTACTGGATTTCTGTGCACTAAATTTCATAATTATGTGCGCATCCATAATTAGAGAATTCCTTGCACAGTTCACACAGTCTATTTTATAATGTGTAGGGTAAAACCAAATGAACAATCCTGTGATGAGTGTGACTAGACCGCCATAGAGTCCCGTAGACTAGATCAATAAATGATCTAAATAGACTATCAAGGAGTCTGTCCAGCTACATCACTAGATGTCATTCTTTAACCAAATTGTGAATCAATCCTTTAGACTAGACCACTAAAAAGGGTCTGGAGTGGTACTATATAATCCAAGGGTCTTAACTATTACATAGAAGCCCATTAAGGATTTAAGGTAGTACCTTTTGAATATCCTGTTACGAATCTCTCATATGAAGATATGAAAGATCCTGCGAGGATTTGGATAACGAATATCCAGAGTATTAAAAACACAAAAAAACCTTAAATGAAAACTCAAGATGCATAAACACATAATCATATAACCACAAAGATTGTTTGTTAATTTGTCTTGTAAATTGCGTACATGCATTTAAAGCACACTTGGAATCCATTCCGTGGATTTCATTTGGTACTTTAAACGTTATCAAGAATCCAACTATAAAGATAGAAAGATTCAAAAAGAAAATTCGATTTCGATTACTAGGAACCGAAGTGTTCGAATTAAGGTACATAAGGAATCCAATTAAGGACTCTGATTTGAATGATGATCATCCACACGGATCTAAATGTGAAGATAAAAAGATCCCATATGGATTTTAGAAGTTGAAGATGTTTTGAAATCTTGCACTGGATGTGCTTAGGTCAAAACATGATGTAAAATGCTTATGAAATTGAGATGCTAGATATGTCAAGGCGACATATGAAGCAGAACTTGAAGGTTAAGTAAATGTGTGAGGAAAATATATTTGGAAAACTATGCATGGGAAAAATGTTTTTGAAACCTTATATATAATATTTTGAAATCATAAAGTAGGTGTATTAGATAGATATTTTTACTAAAATATTTTAAAATCATGCGAGATGAATTTTGAAATTATGTATAAGGTTTTTGAAAATATGAATGATGCTTTTCGAAATCATGCACTTGATCAGAAAATGTATTGTGTTAATATTGTCTTCAGACTATATGAAATATTTTGAAATTAGAAAGGTTGGTTTTGATAACATGGCCAATGTTTTTGAAATAACATAGACAATGCATCTAGAAAAATTGTTTTCAAACTATATGAAATGTTTTGAGATCATGAAGATTGTTTTGAAATACTGGTACTGTGTATGTTGAAAAATCAAAACGTAATGGGTATGAGATTTGGAAATACCCTTAGTTATCTAACCAAGGATTCAAAGGCACAGATGTGCAGAAGCATGATCACTCATAATGTCACTTTATTTTCTGTACTTCGTATCTTAGAATGAAACGAGTACTTAAAATTTACAAAGGAATCATGAGCGATCATTTGAAAGAGAGAATCACAAGAGTAGTTTGTAAGGAACATAGTTCCTTGATGTAGGCATCATAGGAAAAGTCATACACACATGTAATTACACTCGTATATCAGAACTGTGAACAACAACTTATTTATAAACAAAACAGATTGTTTCACATTACAAGGAAACACAAGAACAAAAGCATAAGATAGCAACATCTTCTACTCAACCAACTGCTCATTCGTGGGTCAGATTTGCATTAGCAAGCTTTGGGCAATCCCTTAGGTAATGGCCCATGTCGCCACAGTTGAAACATGAACCCAGTGGGAATCTCGCAGCATTCCTTTGAACCGGAGCTTGAACCTGAGCAGCCTGATTTTGTCCCAAACGACAAATATTGGCCAAATGCCCAAGTTTACCACACGTCGTGCATTGCCAGCAAGCTTGTTGTACCGCGTGATGACCGTTGCAGCGTGCACAATGAGGTGCGGTACCGGCATATGCTTTCTTTACAGGTGGCTGAGCTGGTGGGTTCCGCGGGTTCTGAGCAGTCTGTGATGTTCCCTTGTATTGCTTCTTAGCAGGTTGTGTTGTCACCCGGATGGGTCCTGCATGATTTGGTACTGCTGCTACGCAAACTTTTGCCGTATGACCTTTAAGTCCACAGATTTGGCATTTGCGGCACCTCACACTAGCATGATGATGAAGGCTACATTGGTTGCACAAAGGTGCAGTTCCATTGTATGGCTTCCTAGCAGGGGGTTGAGTTGGTTGACTGGGGAAGGCTTGACCATTGTGAGCGACCACGGCGAAGTTCTGAGAAGCCTTTCGCTTCTTTGACTTCTTAGGGGATCGTTCATCCATGGTCTTTGATTCCTCAATTGGTTTCTTGTCTGGTGGTGCTATCACCTGACTAGGTCCTGCCTGTCTTGGTGACTCTTGAGTGGCTTCATCCTGGAGACGATACATGGTAGTAGCTAATTCCACAGTCTTCAGGACTACTTCGCCTATTCGCTGAGCGAATTTGGCAGTCTGCTTGGATATCTGGGCGTCATCGTGATGAAGAGACATTCTAGAAGAAAGTGTAAGATATAGGAAGAAACAAATGAAAGATTATTGGAAAACCAATACCGAATGGTAACGAATGAAAATTGTGATCATTTGTTTGTTACCTAAGGCAAACAAATGAGATGGTGACAAATCAAAGTAATTAGGTCAAAAATAATGTATCGCGAAGACATGCTCGCCTATAAGTGAACACTCATCCCAAGAATTCCCAGGTAAGCACAACTGGTCTCGCGTCTGATGAGATGTATACGAAGTGCTTGCCTAGACAGAAAACCCAGAATACAGGCATTCACCCTTCCAGTTTGCACGTGTTCATATTATTTAAAACCCAAAACCTTGACGAAGTTTTGAAAACTCAAAGGGGTTCAAAACCATATAATAGAGAGTTCAAAACTTTACAATAAAGGGTTCAAAACCTAGTAATCAATCATCCTAGAACAGATGATTAGTTTTCAAAGCGGTTTTGAAATTTATGTTTTTGTTGTGGTTGTCGCCTAAGGATAGGTGACAGTATTGTTTTATGACTAAACGCAAGTGAACTCGCGTTAGGGTCCTAGAAAGGTTATAGACTAGGTTAAAGCATTACTAATAACCTAATTCCCTATAACCATTGGCTCTGATACCATCTTTTCTGTCACACCCCGACCACGTAGAACATACAAAACGTGGCGGAAACATCGGGGAGTGTTGTAACAGAATTAATGTTTCACAACCATGGATATTAAAGTTTCGTTTTATTGATTAAAAGTGTTACAATGTCTTAACAAACAAGGAATTTCAACATAATTAACTAGTCTTGCATCTTTTATTGTCACTAAAGCCCAAGTCTGCCTATGTGTATCTTGGTCATCTTATGCAACAGCTCCTGAAAAACACATGTGAAAATAGGTACGTCAGCATAAAAATGCCTGTGAGATACATAGGTTTTGTGAAAATAAGATTCATGACTTATGTTTGAGAAAATGTTTAGTCATGAACCTTGTTATTTGCTTTGTCTTTAAATCATTTGAAAAACGATAAGATCAGATGATAAGTATAAATAAATGTAAGGTTAAATGGATAACCAAGTAAAATGTGTTTGTATAAGATAAGTTGTTTATAAATCAATGTCTTGTGAAAAGTATGTTATTTGTATGAAATGTTCTATGTCTCAAACTGAAATGATTCAAATAACGTGACGACATGTAATACCATACAAACACTTATATATAGGAAGTACCAGCGGCGTATCCACCATGCTTGTATCATATTACACACGCATCGTTACTTAATCACTTAATCAAACCAAACCAAACAATGTAAAATGTTCATGTCAAGATGTAAATCATGTCAAAATGTCTATGTCAAATATCCAAGTCAAATGTCTATGTCAAATATCCATGTCAAATGTCTATGTTTAAACCAATAGTCAAAAGTCCTTGTATAAACCATGTCAAATGTTGATAGTCCAAAAGTAGTCAAGTAATGTATAACCAAAATGATATGTATGGTAAGTAAAATTTAGACTACTTAAACCATAAGTAAAAATGAACAAAACAAGGTATTGAAGTAAAACTTGGTTTAAATCAAAGTTATGTTTTGTAGAATAATGCATGCTTTACTGATACAAACACTTATGCAGTATGTTAAACGCAAACATTCAAGCCTTGAGACAGTCGGATAACCCTTTCAGTCAAGGTTATCAAAAGAATTGTATTCGGATTCAGTCATTCCTTACATCCAAACAAACCCGGGATGTCAGGAATGGGATTTGTCAAGTCCTATGGTACCACTACTTACTCCCGAGCGGCGTAGCAAATGTTAATGGACGTAATAAAGACCCGTTTGTGCAAACCAAATGTCATAGTAGTTGTATACATGTCATATGAAAACAATGTACTAAGTATGCTAAGTTAACATACAAAGTAGAAAAGTCTTGTAAATCAATGTGCTAGTATGCTATCAGTCAACATACGTAGCAGAAAGGTAATGTAAATCAATGTGCTAGCATGCTATCAGTCAACATACGTAGCAGAAAGGTAATGTAAATCAATGTGCTTAGCATGTTATCAGTCAACATACATAGCAGAAAAGTCATGTAAATCAATGTACTATAATGTACTAACAAACATAGTCGGTATATGATGTGAAAACAGGAAAGCATGAAAGTAACAAGTAGGCACATGTGTTCCACCCCAAAACAGTTTGGAAAACAGTAAAAGAGGGGTCTATGTACTCACTTGAGATTGCTCAGTAGTCCTTGAGTAACAACCAAACAATGCTAGAGATCACGGAAATCAAACGGCACCTAATATAGGTAACTATGTTAATTAACCGGACCTAAATCGGAAGATTGGGTAGCATTAGGGTTTGTAAACCAAATGAGTGTAGGAACTCATATGATATGGTTTAACAAAGCCTACATACTAAATGAAACTTAGCCTAAGTGTCTACGACCCATTACGACCCGTTTAGGTAGCTTATGCTACTTTAACGCGTCGTTCGCGTGAAACGCGTTCGGACCGCCTAACTAGTCCTATGACAAGCGTTATATGCCTAAACATGTTACATAATCAATTATGTGGCAAAAGTTTAGGTTACATATGCTAAATTACAAATTATGCATGAAAAGGGTATTCTGGTAATTTACCTAAAGCATATAAACTACCTATCATACAACTACTTAAACGATGTGACCATAGGGTATAACCTTGGAAGGTTATTCCCTACCTACTATGGTCACCTAATGTATTTGGTCGGATCCTAATGATCGACCAAATGGGTCGAGTTCGAAGGTATAGGCGATTTATCAGATCGCCTCCCCTACGACTCTAGACAACGTGGTAATCAGTGGGCATAGTCCCAAGGGACTATGACCAACGTGATTACACTCACGTTGCGAAGTTCAAACGAACTTCGCATTGACCATTACTGGTCAACGCTGAAAGTCAAACAAAGTTTGACTTTCTGACTCTAAAAGCAGTAAAATAAGGAAAAGAACGAAAGAATACTAACCCAGGGTCCCCGAATGCTAATCCCGACTCGAGAACTCAGGTATGAAACAATGGTTTCAACTTAGAGCTCTCAAAATCAGAATTCTTGTAAGAAATAGCAATGGGGGGCATGGGGTATATATAGTTTTCGGGTAACCGCTAGGATCGTTTCTTGAATATCGTGCCACGATCCAAGCCGAACACTTGTCACAATGTTGTGGTGGCTAAAATGTTGTTCTTATCCGCTGACTAGACGATAGGAAACGTGTGGACACGAATCAATTCAGTTGCAAGTTGCAAAACAAACATTGAATCTGGTCAGAAGGGCTAATGCGGCCCGCTTTAGATTTAGGCAAACACAATGCGGGCCGCTTGGGGCCTCTGATCTGCATATAAGTTTCAGAAATGACAGTTTAGGTCCCTGCACGTGTTTAAGCCCATTTCCGGCACTTCCAAGGCCCGTAAAGCCAACTTTAAGGCCCTAAAATGTTGCCTAAACATTGTGGACATGAAACATGCTCAAAAATATGCCGGGTGTTGGTTCGTTTGGTCGTACGAACGCGATGTTCGCTTAATTACGACGGAATGCGCACAAGCGCGAAAAACGATCCAAATGACGAAACGAATGGATTTTTCTTATGCCGAACACTAAAATATAATATAGTCATGCTCACATAAATTTTTGGATGTCCGGATGTATTCAGAACGTAAGTTACGCGTAAAAATGCAAACTTGTGCACTTTTTGACGCTTATAGTCCCTGAATGCCACAAAAGTTTATTTTAGCATACCGAACACCTCAAAGCCTATTTCTAAGCTATGTAAAGGATATTTATGGTATGTTTAACTTATGGTCATGTTCCGGAATGTCTGTTACAGTTCATATTGGCATACTTTCGCAGTTTGTCAACTTTAGTCCCTGTAAGCGAATTAACTTGGTTTTGCCATACCAAAGCCTTCAAAACTTATTTCTAAGTTATGTAAAGGTTATTTAAGGTATGTTAAGCCTATTTCACTATTCCGGAGTGTTTGTTGCATTAAACTGGTTATATCTACGCATCGGTGCGCGTATAACCTTCCAGAAAGTGAATTTAGAGTTTGGAATTGAACGAGAATTGATATGTGCAAAATGATACACATATTTTTACAAATCCCAAGTATGAAATATAATATTTCATTGGTTTGGTATTTTTTTGATGGCCGTGGAGGCACAGGTGTTACATGATGGGTAAGGAATTACCACGTCAACTTGAGCTTAAGCTAGAAGCAAAGGACGATGGTTTACTCTATTTCAAGGATCGGTTGTGGATTCCGAAACAAGACGATCTTCACACATTAGTGATGGACGAATCGCATAAGTCTCGGTATTCTATCCATCCTGGTGCTGACAAAATGTACAAGGATCTTCGTACTCAGTATTGGTGGCCTCGTATGAAGAAAGATGTTCCCTTGTACGTAGCGAAATGCCTAACTTGTCTCAAAGTCAAGGCTGAACATCAACGACCTTCTGGTTTGCTTGTACAACCAGAGATACCGGTTTAGAAGTGGGAGAACATTGCTATGGATCTCATCACTAAATTACCGCGTACATCTAAAGGTCACGATGCTATTTGGGTTGTTATCGATCGACTGACGAAGTCAGCTCATTTTATTCTGATTCGCAAGGATCTATCTGCTGATAAACTTGAAAAGATTTATGTTGATGAGATTGTATCACGACATGGTGTTCCTTTGGATATCATTTCCGATCGTGATGCTCGATTTTCATCTCATTTTTGGAAGACCATGCAATCTGCCATGGGAACCCAACTAAATCTAAGCACTTCTTATCATCCCCAAACAGATGGACAATCTGAGAGAACGATTCAAACTTTGGAGGATATGCTTAGAGCATGCGTGATAGACTTTGGTGGTAATTGGGATTCTTATCTGCCATTGATCGAGTTCCCTTACAACAATAGT
>JARYGA010042912.1:0-26955 GCA_030545235.1 Helianthus tuberosus
AAACCCCACTAATGGGTAAGTGTGTGCATATAAGAGGAGGAGGGGAGTGGGCCGAACCCTAACTTGGGCTACCCTTTGATCTCGAGTATAAGACAAGCAACATTTGGGCCGAGAGGGTGTGTGTGATAAGGGACAAGGTGTGCGGCCCATAAGCTTGTGCGACTAAACATATATATATACACATTACAATCTCGTAACACATAACATACTCAAAACATAACATTCCATTACAAACAAACACATTAGTTAATCACATAACGTTCATACAGATTACATCAAACACTAAGAAAGGTTCTGGAATACGAGTTGTCACAGTTCCATTCTTTAAAAACTGCATCAAGTGTTGATATTGTCATAAGAACTCTATTTCATTCAAGCATACTACACTGGTAGAGTTTTCTGGTGAACTATCTTCTGTAAACCATCTTTGTGGAATCGACCAACTAATGCACTTTGATCATTAGCATCAACACTCAAGAAGTCAGCTAGACCTAGTATATCATTTGCAAGCTCAACCAGCACGCTTAGTTGAGCTACATCCAGATCTCATTGTCTCGCCTTTGTGAAGTTGACCACGTAATGCACTACGGATCTTCAGCATCAGTACTCAGGATGTCAGCTTGGCCAAGTACATCATTTGCAAACTCAACGAATTGAATTACGCCCAGATCCCTGTAAAATCCCCAAAGAAACATCAAACCCAAAACCGAATCCTGCAAATTCCCCCTCAACTATAACTTCATCCGCGTTAAGTTTCAGCAATCTCCCTTCGCAAGGTGTCATTACTTTGATCCCCTCGATCCAAAAACCTAACCGACGTCAGATAGAGTTGGAATCCACACTTGTCAGCCTTGAACTATCAGCTCTCATAAAGATTCCCCAGGTCTTCAGTGGACAGCGCTTTGAAACTACTGTTGACTTTAGATACCTGTATGTTTCCGTGCAAAAACCCTTCACGCTGGCTGGAAAATTAATTAAAATCCTCAAATATATGTTTGTGCAAAACATTCCACGCAGAACCTTTGGTATCACCAGAAAATCACAAACTCTACCTCATGTGATTGCGTTTAGAAATTTACCGAAGAAATTCCAAAACATATGAAATTTTCTTTATCCCCCCATTTCTTTGGTGAAATCTCTAAACCTTAACAAATTCCCTCCTCTGAGCAGAACTGTCTTCAACTTCAATGAACAAATTCTCTCCACAAAGCAGAATTTTTTTTCAAATATTCTCGGTTTTTCGAAAGATCATGAAAGCGACTTTCTTCTTTGAATATTCTAGTTGATAAAGAAAGTCCCCTAGCCCCGTAGGATCCGACTTGTATCCCCCCAAAGTTCTGCTAACACCTAATCCGAAAACTTCCATCATAGGCATAACTCTTCGACTTTGTGAACTCGTTAGGACCGGTCTTGGCTCTCCAGGTTCCTTCAATCATTACCAAATGCGAGAATATGACAATAAACAAAATGCTTTCGAGCATTTACGAACACCGATAACAAAGTAAATTTTCATGTGCGAAAATAAATATACCGTTTTTGGCCCATAATAGTCAAGTCACCAAATTTGACATTTTGCATCGGTAACCGTGACTACCCCAAATTCTTAAAAACATATGTTTTCATCATCCTAAAGTGATCCCGCGCGCTCCCGAACCCGTACGAATTTAACGTTAAAGCTTGATTCAAATAAACTTCACGAACACCCGACCCTACTTTGCAACTCACTAATAGAAACGGGTCCACGAAAAAATACGAGACCGCAAAATACTTATATCCCACGAAAAATAAGTGTTAATGAAGAATTCTAGTTTTTGTAAATGGACTGTATTTTGTGAAGGTATGCAACGAATGATAAGCCCAAATGAATTCTACACACAAACTGACCTAAAATTAACAAGCCCACGAAGAAAAGATGGAATACCTTGGTCCAATGGAGCCCATCTAAAACACTTGAAGGTCCACTACTCCATCTCTCTCTCTGCGATACACAAACATCCAAACCCCCAAAAAAAATTGTGCAGCCGCCACCCAGTTCCAAGTCTCTCTCTACGAAGAACAATCAGCAACATCTACAGCAGACAACTTCTTTCTTTCTGTATTTCACTTTAATCCAGTGAAAAACAGAGATCTATTTCCAGTGCTCGGTGGTTAGGTGAGGAAGGTTGTGAGATGCGGCGGGGTGTGGTTGTGAACAATGTTTACTACAGTGGTGGCCGGAGCACGGAGGTGAATCGGAGATGAAGATCTGCAAAGAATAGATGATCCTTCGTGAGGTATCATCAGCGAACAATAAACTGCCGAACTATATTCTTCGTGGAGGTTCTTCACTGGTGCCAGTTCTTCGTTGACTGACATCTTTCGTGGTCTTTAATGAAAGATTCAGGTTCTTCGTTGACTTCATGGATGAGGAGTGTTCTTCGGCAGAAACATTCAGACGAAGAAGGTACTTCGGCAATGCAGGTTCTTCGTCCAAAGGTTCTTCGCAGGCTTGATTTTTCGTCTAAGGGAGGTTCTTCGCTGTTCACTTTTGGGTCCAGATCTGAAGAAACCCTAGTTTCTCTAAAACAACCGCCACACTCCTCAACAAACATGACGAGTTGTTCATCCGCAGAGCTAACCAAAAACACCTCAAAAGTGTTAATGGATGATGAAAACTTGATATATTTGGTGTGAAACATTAAACCTAACCTTCTTGTATGGTCTATTTCATCTCAGATCCATATTTTTTGGTTCGGATAGGAGTTTTCTTGTTTACACCACTTTTACATCTGGAACAAAAACACCACAAAAATCACTAGTCAGGAGCTTATGTGACTTAGCATATGGTTAGATTCACTAAGCCGGGTACCATGGCTCTGATACCAATTATAGGTTCGAGATTCAGACCGAAACCCGTGATTAGTGTGTGATTAGGTTCAAAGACGGAAGATTAGAGACGGATAAACAACTTTCTTGTATAAAATCGGTTAGCATAACATTACAAATCGGCACAATTAAAAGCTATCCGAAATATACCAAAGGAACATACATCCGGTAGAGACCAAGTGGTGATCTCTCCCCAAGTCTAAAACCTTGAAAGCTTGCAAATGACCAAAGGGTGGTATTTATAGTCACACCACCTTCACATGAAAATCCACCTTTATGTGGAAGGTCACTTGCAAACGCACACGGTCAAACAAATAACCCTTTCGTTTGACCACTTCAAACGAGCGGGTCTATACACGTTCGTTTGACCGTTTCACTAACTATTACATAATCAGCATAAAAAGTAATCTAATCTATACGAACAGCATCGGACACAAAAACTGCACCAACAACAAACAATGCATATAGTATTGTATCTTGATTCTTGATGCATATATAGTGTTGGAAAAATAGCAGTGGAAATGATTTTCACTAATTTTGGACAATAAATTATTCTATTTATATATAAGTTATATAGATAATTATTTTTGGCTTTGTGTTCTACGATGTGAGAATTTCACAAGCAAACCAGACCATGTCCAAATCAGAGTTGAGATGACAGGGATATCGGTGGTTAGGGCTGCAAACGAACCAAACGTTTGGCGAACAGTTCGTGAACCGTTCAGCGGGAAGTTCGTTTGTGTTCGTTCATTTATTAAACAAACGATCACGAACAAAAAATTTCTTTCGTTTAGTTAAATGAACGGACACGAACAGAGGTCGCGTTCGTTTGTTTATGTTCGTAAACGTTCGATAACATGTTTGTTTGTGTTCGATTGTTCATGAGTGCTTTTATTTTTTTTATAATTTATTTAAATAATTCAAAATTCCGACAAATAAAATATTTAATAAGTGACAATGTATTATATATTATGTTCATGAATGCCTGTTTGTGTTCTGTTCATTAACATTAGTTTGTGTTCATCGTTTGTTTTCGTTCGTTTCCTAAAATTAACAAACGAACACGAGCAAGTTCATTTCCTTAACAAACGAATACGAACATAAAATCTCGTTCGGTAAGTGTTTATAAATAGTTGGTGAACACACATATTTTTTAACAAACGAACACGAACAAGGTCTTGTTCGTGTTCGTTCGGTTCGTTTGTAGCCCTATCTGTGGTTAAAGTTGAGTGGTTGAAGTGAATATTTCTAAACTTTAGTGACTTTAGTATAAATTCATCTTTGTCCTAAATGGGTTGTTTTACAAGACTCTATTTTTTGAACGACCAATAGAATCAATCACGAGCACTCTCGGGGCACCCATTGGACAAACAGAGTACTCCGAGAGTAACCCGAGTCCACCACTAATTCCGGGGGAAACCACCCGGTAACTCACCCGCCTGTAGGAATGGTAGTGAAATTACCGGTAAAACTTGTTTAGCTCAAGGATCGAACCTAGGTTTCCCTAGGTCTCCTATCATTGCCCACTAGTGCCTCACTCTGCACCAAGTAAGACTCTTTATCTCTATTCAAGAATCACGATGGAAGGTTTTTATTATGTCTTATTATTTTATTTAATATGACAGTAACACATCATGAGTCAAATTAACCTGTTATTTGACTCATAATTAATGTTTTTATTGTTATAATTATCTTTAAATATTAGAATTATGGAGTTTTGGTTTTGAGAATAATAAGAACTTCATGATTCATTGTTGGAGATATGAAAGGAAATAGAAAAAAATGAAATGAAAGAGAGATACTAGAGAAATATATTTGTGTACACAGTTTTATAGAATTTAGATAGTAGTACTCTCTAATTTTTTTACCATCACCAATTTCATCTTTATATTTTTCCACATAAATTAGAACACCATTATAACCGGTGTAATCTCAAGTGCGAGAGCCATCTCCGGTAGTACACCTACTGCTTTGGTTGTTGTATCCATATTGGTCTTGAGAAGAGGCACAAAATCTGTTTTTAAGGGACCCGTATCCTCAACCAAAAACCGTTAATATTTTAGGGTGCTAATTGTTGCAGCAAGGAACATGGGTGAAAACCCTACATGATGGTAAATTAGTCATTTTACATGAACTTCACAAACCAAACTAACAGTCATCCATGTAGGGGACTATCCGAGTAACAAACGATCAAAACATAAGGAGCATTCATGTAGTTTTAGAAAGTTGGGGACTAAAGGTGAAAAATGGTAAACCACATGGACCATCCGGGCAATTAACTCATTTTTAAAAGAGTTTCATGAGTAGTTAATATGTGTTATTGATTGCTTCATGAGTAAGTAGGATGTTAGCGTCCGTCATTGTTGTTCATTGTGCGTGATAAACAATTAATCTGTTGAATACGACTGTACTCGTATAATTTTGTTGGAGATTGAATTATTACATATTTGTGCAAACTTAGGCCCAATTAACACTTAAGTGTACAACAGTGAAGTTAATTTTGTGGATGAGTGGACTACATTTTTTAGTTTCTTTTTTTCTTTATAGAATGGCGAGTGAACTAGTTTAAATGTGATGATGCCTTTGCCATGATCAAGCTTGGGAGTTTATTTTTGTTTGTGTTTCCCAATTTTATTTGAATTTTGATTCCTTTGTCCATTTTTGTATTCCATTGAATATTATATATAATGAAAATAATGAAACATAGTGATTTTGGCACTATAAAATGTGTGATTCAGATACTTGATTAGTTGTTACAATGGGAGGTAAATACATTAGTATTCAGTTTCCATTTCCAAATAAGACATAATGAAATAACAAACAATATGGTTCTAAGTTTAAATTGGTTATATATTTACCAGATTAGGGAATTCAGGTTAAAGATTGGAGACAATAAATGTTTTTTGTGTTGTGTGGATTTTGTTCCTTTGTCCATTTTTCGTATTCTATAAAATATATTATATGTAATAAAAATAATGAAACCAAAAGTTACAGCAAACAACTTATTTGCATAACAGAACACCTTTTGGCACCAAGAAAACTGATATTCATCATGAAAAGTGATATACACCAAGAAAAACCCATAATAAAGTTTACATCATGATTATTGTAAGTAAATCAAATTTGAGGTTTTTTCACTGCAAATTATTATCATTAAAATTAACTTATGTTTTTTCAGGATTAAAGCATATAGTAGAACACTGTGTATAAGATATTCACACATGATTACTATTATTGTTAGAGGTAATGGCTCTGGCTAGGAACAATTTATGGTTTTTATTTTTGTGTTGATACATGAAATTCTCTTTTGGTTTTTGAAACTTTTATGGTACAATATTATTTGTATTGTATTGTATTGGTGAGTGATCAACTGTTTTTACAAAATGATTTGTTTTATTTTTTGAAACATTTATGGTACATTTTAGAGTTTTGGAACTTTTTTTAAACTGCTTTTGCAAAACGATAGATTTTTAAAAGTCATAGGCCATGTAAATTTCTAATCTTAGTGCTAGACATTAAACATAGTTTTTCATAAGTCATAGACTATGTAAGACTTTCATAATTCAATTTTATATTCCACCCAACACCTTGCCTATATTCCACTAAGCACTTTGCCTTTTTATTTATTAACTTGTGTCTTATACATCATTATTTCAATTATATGCATTAGTAGTCATGTGATTGGATATCCCTTAAACTTTGATTTGTGGATTTTTTGGAGTCCCCTATCAAATGATGTGCTACCACAATGACACATGCATACAGGGAATCTTGCAATTCTTGAGAAACAAGTTAAGCATTGGAAGTAACTTTCTCAAACGGTATTTTTATTTTCTCATTTGTAAAATATAATGATTCGTGGTTCGGTTAACGTGGAAGAAGATGGCAAAGTGTGCAAAGGAATTGAAGGGAGTAAGATGGAAGCAAGCAAATCAAAAATTATAGAAGAAAGCATGATGTTTTTCTTGACATGGATCCTCATACAACAATATATGATGTTTTCAACCCAAGTGTGTGTGTATTTAAAATTTCAGATTTCAAATTAACTTGATTTTAAAAATCTCTTTGATTTAGCTACTATCCTTATCTTATCGAGTATGAATTCTACACATTAGAGCATCCACAATAACACCACCTAAAAACACCTAAAAACATGTCCAGTCAGCTGCCACATCAGAAAAACACTCACCCTTCAAAAACGTCAAAAACCCACCCAATAAAAAAACACAAAAACACTTAAAAACATTGCCACATCATCACCATCTTTTACATTTAATTTTAATTACCTATCTTTTTCTTTCAATAAAATATTTAAGAATCCTTTAAATTATTTTGATGGATAAAAATTTAAAAAACTTAAAAATTTTAATTTATTTTTAGTTATCAGTTTTTTACTTTAATAAAAAAAATATAAGAAATATTTAGATACTTTTATGAAGGGGAAATTATAAAATTTGAAATTTAAAAACATTTCGAAAGTTAAAACATTATATTAAACATTACAATAGTTAAAATTACACAAACTAAACATTACAATAATTAAAATTACAAACTAAACCTTACAATAATTAAAATTACACAAATTAAACATTATAATAATAAAACATTACATAAATTAAACTTGTTCCTTAAGAGACCATATATGTTCCACCAAATCGGCACGAAGTGCATGATGAGCCTCTTCATTACGTAAATCTTTGAACCTCTGCAAGTATTGTTCAAATGCTGCTGGGGCTCCATGTTAGTAAGTTGGCGGTACATCTTCATCATCATCAGGCGACCAATTACTTATAGCATAGCCTTCATCCTCTACAATCATATTATGCATTATAATGCATGCATACATGATATCACTTATTTGTTGCAAGCTCCAAGCTCTTGCAGGACCACGTACGATTGCCCATCGAGCTTGGAGAACACCAAAAGCTCTCTCGACATCTTTTCTTGCAGACTCGTGTCGTTTTTTATATTCCTTCATTTTGTCACCTTGTGGATATGTAAAGCTTTTCACTAATGTAGCCCATTCTGGATATATACCATCTGCAAGATAGTATCCTTTTGTATACGAAGTACCATTAACTGTAAAGTTACATGGAAGATCGTTACCTTGTAAGACTTGGTTGAATACTGAAGATTGATTCAGCACATTGATGTCATTATTAGAGCCCGCTACTCCAAAATATGCATGCCAAATCCAAAGGTCATAAGATGCAACTGCCTCTAGCATAATAGTGGGATATCCATGGTCACCTCGTGTGTACTGACCTTTTTTGTGGTTCTGAAGATTCAACTGCTTTGCCCTTTTTCTTTTTGGTGGCCTTGAGCTGTGGGGATGGGGATTCATCTACACTACCAGTGAGTGGTTCAACCGTTGATGTTTTAGTGGTTGAGATGGCTGGACTTTGCGGGAGGTTAGTTAATGGTTGAGAGAACCCATTATTTGGGAATTGGGTAAACCCGCGATTTGGGTATTGGGTGAACCCAAGATTCGGGTGTTGGGTGAACCCGGGATTTGGGTACTGGGTGAACCCGGGATTTGGGTACTGGGTGAACCCAGTATTTGAGAATTGAGAGAAGGTGGGATTTGGGAATTGGGTGTTTGGGTATCCATGAAATTGTGGATACACAAAGTTTTGATAAGGGTTTGGGTTTTCATCAGGATTGGAATCCTCAAGTAATTGCAAAAACGAATTCGTGTTTGAATTCATGGTTTCTTATTCAGGAGAGGTTTAGGAGATAAAAGGGATTGAGGTATGAAATTTATGAAGGATGAAGGTTGTATTTATAGTGAGCAGAGCGGAGGGAATTTGGGAATTTGAAAATTGAATGTATGATCGTTTGGGTGGGAAATTTTAAAATTTGAAAATATAGCGGTTTGGAGGAAAATTTTAAAAATTCAAATTTAAAAGTTATATTTAAAATCTGAAATATAAATTTTATAACTTTATAAATTTAAAGATATTTTTGTAAGTAAATTTAGAATATTTAATTTTATATTATTTGATAATTTGTTAATAAGGTATTGTTTTTAAGTTTAAAACTTTAGTTTTAAATTTTACAGTATTTAATTTTATATTAATAGTTTTAGAATATTTAGTTTTATTATATGTATTAATTACAAATAATACATATCTTTTTATATTTGATATTATCTTTTTTTGTTTCATCACCCTCCACTTGGCCCCACCACCTGCACACTACCCCACCTTTTTCTCATTTCTTCTAGTTCTTGCTCACGTACATACTTGAAAAAATGGATGTTACAAACACTTCCCACAATAAGAAAAAATGAAAAGCATGTCCACATAGGCAAGAAAAAATGACAAAAAATGACTATTGGAGATGCTCTTATTGTAAATTTTCATATCGTATTAATTTTTTTTATTATCAATACCACGTAATACACAGGTATGTAACCTAGCATGTTTATATAATACAAAAACAAGTTAGTTTTGTAATGTGGCTTCTCTATGAACAAGTCTATTTAAAATAAGCGGAATAGAAGGTTATAAAATATAGGCTGACGAGCTTAATCTTTTTTACTTTGGATTTGTGTCTTTAATGTTAAATTCTTTCACTTTAATTTTAATAAATAAAATATATATTTGCGCTTTATATTTTAATGTAGGTTTAAATTGTGGCAATTGTTTTCGGTTTTGATTGTAGGTTTCAAAAACTTAGTAGATTTGGGGATGTTGGTCTAGAATGGTGCTACAATTCGTTACATTGGCGGTGGGTGCAGGCGTTGGTGCTTCCCAGTCGGGTGGTTGGCGGATGGTCGTGTTCACAATCTGTATTGGAGAGAAAAAGATTGTAGTATTTGTTTATATAACATATGTCAAGACCTCTCAAAAACTCGTTACCACAATACATTAGTATCATTCAAAAACAAATCGGTTTGCACATAGAATAGTATATTTTGTACCATTAAGAAATAACCACTCGTTTGAGTAGCACCGGTTGATGAACTCAAAATTGGAATCTAAAAAACGATGGAAATTTGGGCAAAATCTACAATTTTCATGTTTAGGTGTCTTTATTAACCTTGATTACCAAATTAGATATCTCATTACATGATTGTTTAGTTGTTCCCGGTACATCTCCTTCATGTCCAAAATATTAGCTCGAAGCTCTTAAGACTAAAAAAATACATAATATCACCATATGGTATGATATCTAAGACATAGAGGTGGCAATTCGATCTATTAATAACTCGTCAATTCAAAATAATTAGCCGGTTTAATTAAACAACCAGAATCCAATATTTTTTTATTTAATATGATATGATATAATATCACATAACATGATATAAGATAATATAGTATCATATAAAAAATATTTTTTTCTCATATATCCTATATATATTACAATGTTTTACAAAAAAAAAAAAAAAAAAGTCAGAAAGAGAAATCATATGTATGTAAATATAAAAATAGGAAAATTTACATATATGTAATATGACTAGGGTTATTGTAAAAGGGATGAAAATTCTAAGAAGTATAGGAAACCATGAGAGGAGAACACGTGTCCAAGGGAGCAAGAGTAAAGTCGTTTAAAAGGAAAAAAAAAGAAAGAAAGACGCACATGCTTTTCACATGCCAAGGACCTAGCACATGCAAGTTCCCCTGTCATTTTTAAATGTCCGTAACTTTTTTATACCTCATTAAAAAAATACACCATAAAATCAAGTGTTTTTTTATCTTTAATATGAGTTTACTATCTCTATATTTTCAAAAAAAAAAAAAAAACTCATATGCGTAAAATACAAAGGAAAACATACTAAAAACATCATTGGGATAAAACTAAAACACAGTAAACAACGGACTAAAAACACCATGAATAGCAGACTAAAAATACAATGGACAATAGACTAGAACACCATTGACTAAAAACACAATGGACAACAAACTAAAAACATCATGAAAAGAAGACAAAAACATAGTGGAAAATAGATTAAAAACAACATGGATAATAGACTAAAACCACAATGGACAGAGTTAAAACATGTGCAGACTACAAACACAATGAACAAACTTATAAGTTATAACACACTTGTGCAGACCAATAATACAATGGACAAACATAAAAACAAAGAACTAAAAAAACTCAATGTACACGTATTTTTTAAATTTTTATATAACAAAATCATACTCATTTTAACGATTAAAACGCTCGTTATTATATGTATTTTTGTTTAAATAATAACGCACAAAAAAGTTATTAATGTTTAAAGATGAAGGATGAATATGTATGAGCTTTGCATGTGGAGAGAGAAAGTCAACAATGTAGGTTATTTCTTTATATCATTGCCCTTCTTTTCTTATGTAACTTCCATTCACTTCAGTGGCGGAACCAGCCTATTAAATCAGAGATATCCCAAAAAGAAATTTATCGTGCAATCATACAATACTTAAAAAACGACAATAAATAAATAAAGTAAAACAAATACCTAATAGATTTCTCCTCTTCTTTTTTTTCATAGCTTAAATCGTTCCATCACGTCTTCCATTTTTACTTTATGAAAAAAAATCCTTTTCGACTACACAAACCATGGCATTGTTCAAAAATTTCGGGTCATTCGATTGCGTATAAAACAGGCCCATTGCCTCCCCCATAATCAACACATAAATGGGACTGTTTTATTATTATTTTGGGTCTTGGGCTAATGGGCTAGCTTAATAGGCTATTAACAATTATGTTTGGGCTTGCAAAAAGAATTAGATTTACACTCTTATACTATCCTATTTTTATGGTTAGGGGTATCCTCGTATTTTTTAAGGGGTATTTTTTGTATCAAAACGAAATAAATAACACTGCGAATACATGGTTGAGCCGTAGCCCGCCGTAGCCCTTGCTGCGGCTGCTTATATTGTGGTTCCGCCTCTGATTCACTTTATCCTCAAACTAATCTCAACAATCAAATCCCAAGATTAATAGCCCAAATTCCTTATGATCCCTTCTACCAAAAAAAAAAACACCCTTTCTTTTTAACCTAAGACTATCTAATATATATGTAATTAATCCATGCATATATCTAAATTATTTTTCATATGTAATATATAGAAAATACGATTAAATAAAATAAAGTTTGCTTATTTGATAGGAGTTCTGAGTTCTCGCAGCTCTTGCAAATTGATGTACACATGACGATGACATTGCATGTTTATAAGCATAACATGTTGAGTAGTAAATTAAAAATTTGAAACCCTATGATTGTTTTTTTTTTCCAAATCAAATGAATAGTGGAAGTGGGCCATTAAAACTTAATAAATACAAAAAATTAAAAATAAAAGTAACTAAAATATAAATTATTGTTAAATTACTTGTCACATGATTTTGCATTTACTCTTTATATAATCTAAAGATTCGGACTAAGAATTTGTCCTTAAAACAACCAACGGATTCAATATTATCTAAATTTCAACCACCCCTCATAAACTCACTTGTAGCATCTGGTGTGATGAAATCAGCCGGATTCATGTTGAATGAGCATACTAAATTAGTCATGGTATTTGTTTTGAGCTCACCTTGGATGTGTTTCTCTTCATTGAAACGGCTCACCAAGAGCATGGCAACCTCCATTTCAACAGGATCTCCAACATCAGTTATGCGACAATGACTTGTAGGATCATTATAAATATCCCGCATGAAGCGGTATTTTCTAGGTTTTCTACGATGTTGCTTTCTGGCTCCTTTATTGGTACCTGCAACTACATTGTGTCCGGAGCTAGAATCTTTATTGACTGTCTTGTTAAGTTTGTTTTGACCATTGTTGACCTTTCTCATAGTCATTTCCTACATTACAATTCATTCCTAAATAAATAATTAATTAATCATATTTGTAAAACAAAAAAATTGGCTCAAAATGTTTAAAAATAAAAGGTCATATTCGCTATAGGAAAAACTAAACCTTAGAATTTATATCTGAATATATCAAATAACACAAAAAGGACCAAACTTTCAATCCAATAAAAGAACTTACCATATGCTTTAAATGAAATTATTCATAAAGCCTACAAAATCGTTAAAGAACGAACACTTGCAGACCAAATTATAAATGATATACATACCAAATAGAAAAGTTGTGAATTCACTTGTTTCAATGGCTTCTTCCTGCGATGAATGTATATTGAAAGTAATTTTCCATTAACAGTCCACACCAACAAGCTTATCAATCAATCTTCACACAACTGCTACTGCAAAACTAAAAAAAGTATGGAACAAAATTACAGACAGAAACATGTTTACGTGATCGAGTTAAAGAAATATAACGAGTTACATATGATTGCGGTATAAACTTGCAGATTTTTCTAATTGTGTCCCATATTAATTAGAAAATCTTAGCAAAATTAAATCGATTCCAAACAAGTTGATGAGAACTTAGAAAAATCAAATCTAGTATAATCTACATTGTAAATTGATACATATGATTGGTAATGTTGGAATTGATGATTAACACAAACAAATTAGGACACTTGACACATACGATCGAGTAAAAAATACCTACCCAGGTTGAAAATCTAAGAGCTGCGAGATTATATTTAAACCCTAAATCACAAAAAAGGAGCAAGATGGAGATACGATGATCTACCACATACATAAAATGTTTCTACCTAAGAAGTCTATTGCATGCCGCTGATTCTAGGTTTTGATCTACAAATCTCCAAGATCAATGGTAGATATATAAAATGTGCTTACCCAATAAGTTTATTGTACGCCGTTGATTTTTGGTTTTGATTCATCGATGCCTATGATAATCAACGGTGGATATGAATATTGTGTCTACCGGCCATGAAGTTTATTGTACGCCGTTGATTTCAAGTTTGGATCTACAAATCAAAAGACGATCAACTGTAGATAATATATGTATGAATATCGCGTAAAACATTACTTTAATTAAAATTTTAAGAGGCATTAAAAATGTTGTCATTAGTAACACATCATGTAACAAAAAATAAAGTGCATTTATCGCTTGCAAAATTAAGAGCCTAAATGTATGCATCACGTTTTATCTAAGAGTTAATTACACAGATAGTCCTTGTGGTTTATTGGAGTAACACCTTTGAGTACTAACTTTTTTTTTTGTAACAGGTTTAAGTTCTATGATTTCTCTTTTGTATCACCTTTGAGTATTAAGGCTAATTGTCATTAGTTTTTCTGTCTAATTGGTGTAAAGTGACAAAACTACCCTTATATAATTTTCTATTAATACTCAAAGGAGTAACTTTCAATAGACCCCAGAGACTGTCTGTGTAATTAACTCTAAAAAAATACAAAACTCATTATATTTGTAAAAAATATTTTAAAATATGCTATACAAAAATATTTAAAAGTTATACTCCTAAAATAGATATACATACAATTACCAAGCGTCTATTATGAGGGATAACACCGTAATTGGAACAATGTTTTGTTTTTTTTATTAATATTTTATATAACTAATTTCAAAAAGAAATATGATAAATATAAAAATCATGCATATTATCTCAAATATAATATACACACTTTTTTTTATCTTTTATTATATTCGGACCTATAGATGTTTATTATGATTCTTTATTTAGTTTAGTCAATATTATATTAGGTTACGTTATGTTATATTATGTTATATTAAATTATTTGTTTAGTTTACGTAACATAACATAATATATATATATATATATATATATATATATAATATTATATTATATTAACTAAACTAAACAAAAGATCATAATAAAATTTTGTCAATCCGAATATGATGAAAGATAAAAAAATTAAGTGTATATTAAATTTGAAATAATATGCATGAGTTTTATATTTATCATATTTGCCACACCCCCAAAATGCCACATGCGGGAACCCCCGCAAGGCGTGTGACATACCAGGATCCAGCCACTAATCAAATTGAACTAATATCGAGATATTAAATAAAATTTTCTTTTCATTGAAATAACTATAGTTCAAAACATAACTTAAAACCCAGCACGTTCAGCGGAAGCATAATTCACTGTTTAAGTATTTCAAGATCCAAATATAAGAAATTAAACAAACTCGTCTTGTGTTTCCATGCATCACGACCCATAACCACTCCAACAATTCCAGACAGCAAGTTCTACACCCAAGATTCTAACGACCTGCAAGCATGTAGACAAGTGTATCAGCATAACGCTGGCGAGTTCACAGTTTGTCAAAACGTTTAGTTACCAAGTATTAGTTTAAAAGCATGTTGATATTAACTCGAGTATCGCAATATGGCGTCAGTTTGTTTGCCATTCCCTAATGCCTATCAACATTGGTCGACTGGTTAAGGTCACTAGTTCACGCCCGTCCTCCTCGGTACGGTGTGAGGGTGCCAAACCTAATAACGCTATCAACTAATAACCCCGTTGCCTCCCCGACAACTAGTTTGGTAGTAGATGGGACTTAAGGTGATAGAATTGAGTGTACTATCCAACATCAAATTTAAACCCAATAAAACCAGTATTCCTCCCCGAAATATTTACCAGTTGTCCCTCCCCGAGACGCATGCTTGAAAAAGAGTAGTGAACTCTGATGTGTGTCGGTGTGAATATATTTTTAGTTATATTTTAAGCCCTTTTTAACACTTTAGTCAAGGTTTAAATTTATAAAACATGATATTTTACTAACACTAAACACACATATGGGCAAATGCACCCATCGTGAGCGTAGTATAGCGTTGGTAAGATACCGAGGTCGTCCAAGGACACAAGAGCTTTAAGTACCGGTTTATCCTCAACGTCTAATCAAATCAAAAGTTTAGAAAAAGTTTTAAACATGAAAATAAAAACTAAAAATGCTAAAAAATAAAATAAAAATAAAAACAGATAGACAAGATGAATCACTTGGATCCGACTCGCCTTTAGAGTAACCTTTGATGATTTTCGCACTTTTGCACTTTTTAAGAGATTATCTTAGTTATAGTAGTAGGCCCCTCTTTTGAAGGTGACGTTACCCTCAACCCAGTAGTTTGAGTCAGCAAGGATACAATCCTAAAGGGTCGGAATATTGAAAGATAATTAATTAAGTTATTAATGTGTAATGCGGTAGACCCCTCTTTTGAAGGTGACGTTACCCTCGGCTAAGTGGTTTGAGTCAGCAGGGATAGAATCCCAAGTAGCCGGGTTAATGTATTAATAGTAGTTTACATATGAGGGGATCAAGCTATTCGTACCCTTGCCATCCAATACCAGTGGGTATTGAAGGAGGTCCTAGTAAGCTTGACCCAGGTCCTTGCAGGATCTATACACTGAACAAGGCAAGAACCTTACCAAACAATTCCCTTAACCCCCACCCATGTAGCCAACATATCTCCATATAGACCGTACAGATATGAATGGTGTAAATCTTTTATTTTATATAGACAGTAAAATAATGCCAAGACACCACGGACAAACGATAAGGAAGTTTCACCTTCAACATAAGAAACTAGTTATTAAAGTCATTAATACAAAACCAAATAAAAAGTGCAAAAAGATTAAAAATCAAAAGTATTACACTAAATGCTTGTCTTCACCAAGTGATGTAAGAGACTTAGGCAAACATGGCCTTTGATTGTCAAGAACTCTTACTATCAATCTTGGATCCCGAGACTACTACACACACTCTAAGATGGATGATGGATGATGGTGGTGGATGTGGGTAGTGATGGTGGTGGAGTGTGGGTGAAGTGGGAGAGAGGTGGTTTGCCAAGGGATGCCTTTGAAGTGAACCAAGCACCTCTATTTATAGCCTGCACAGAAGCCCGGACACGACCCCGTGTCCATTGGGCACGGCCCCGTGTCCATCCACTTTCTCTTTCTTCATTAATTGAAATTTGTCTGCATTAGCTCCACACGCCCCCGTGTCCGCTGGGCACGGCCCCGTGTGTAGAAGCGTATCTGTACTATCAAGATTTGCTTGGATTCTGCGAATCTTAGCGTTGACCACGACCGTGTTGGGCTGAGCACGCCCCCGTGTCGGGGATAGAAGCTTCTATAGCTTTGTCTTTTCTGCAGACACCTGACCACGCCCCCGTGTCCGCTGGGCATGGGGTCGTGGTCAGCCTTCTGTTTACTTGTTTTTGCTTGGGAAGATGCTGTCGAGGGGTCGGGCATGCCACGTTTATTCCTTTTCTTGTAATTATGTTAGATTTTGCTGCATATTTGCTCCTTTTGTTCATTTACGCTCATTTAATCCTGAAAATACAAAAAGAAGACAAAAGCATACTTTTTCCAACATTAGTACTAAAAAAGGGTTAGTTTTATGCCTCATTTGATGTAATTTATATGTTGCATTTTACACACATCAAATAACCCCACAGTTGAATCTTTGCTTGTCCTCAAGCAAAACTCTTTATAATGTGGCTTACACTCCCAAATGGAATAGGTAGAAGAGAAGTTTTGGGCTTGTCTTGAGTGTCGGGAATCAAAGATCTTTATTAGGCTTTATTTTTATGTTATTTACAATCCTATTCGTTATGATTTATTTCGAACATTTCATAAGAGAAATTACTTATTTGGGCACAACATGCCTTTTTAAAATTCCATTTATATACAAGTTCACATACCTCACGGGAGATCACTCAACACTCGGCCGAAGATGTATTTTTGTGAAACACTCGAGACCGGCATGGAACTTACTTCTACCATATGATTGCCAAGCAATCAATCCTCCTCCTTTTTAACTATACACCTTTGTAAATATCAAGAGGACTTGGGGAAGGGTTAGGCTTGGGCTAAGGGTAGGTGGTTTTTGGTTAGTGGTTAGTAAAATGGCGAAAAGCGTAAAAAGCGTCGGTTGTTGTGAAGCCTTTTTCTTTTTTTTTTTGCATTTATTCAAACTAAGCATATTCAAACAAGATTTTTGAGGAACTTGTTTGGTTATTGCAAAATTCTCTTTTTCTCTCTCTTTTTTTTGGTTACAAGATAACCGAGCTTTTTACTAAAACAAAAGGGGTTTGAAAAGAAAACGGTTTTGGTGGGTACAGGGTGTTTGTTTTGTGGGTTTAGAAACGAAAAGGTTTAGGCTTAAAGGGGTTAACTAGGGGGATTTTGGGCTGGTGATAAAAAAATGAAAAATAATGGTGTTGAAAGAAAAATGGGTTAGTCCTAATGCCTCCATCATTTACTTGCTTGGGTTTAAGTTGGTAAGGAACGAGAATATATTGTCGTGGCAAGTTCTAGAGTCATAAGAACCAAGCGGCTATTCACACCAGAAACGAAAAATGATCATTTAGTTTAAGATGTATGCTTGTATGCTCAATAAAGTCTCAAAACTCACTATTTGTGGGAATGGGTTTTTAATGTGATTAAGTATATATAATCAAATTTTAATTAGATTTGTCATGCCTTTTCATAATTTTCATATGTTGGTTCTTTTTATCACGACGCTATCGGTTGTAAATTTGTAAAAATATAACCTTTTTAGAACTTGTTATTCCCAAATTGAACCAAGACAAGTAAAAAAAATGAAAAAATTTTGAAAAAAATTGGGGTGATTAGCGGTTCCAATAGAGTTTTGTGTAAGGCTTGTTATTAGGACTTGCAAAATTCAAGGTTTTAGCATCGCCCCCACACATAAATTACACTTTGTCCTCAATGTGTCCAAAAATAAGTTTTTCGGTTGATTAAAATGTGTAAAAGTGGGTTAAAAACAAGATTTTATGTTACTGGGCAGCTGAACACGGGGTGTGGTGAGCTGAGCACGGCCCCGTGGTCAGACTGCCAGTATCAAATTTAAACAGAAGGCTGGGCACGGGGGCGTGTTCAGTGAGCACGACCCCGTGTCCAGTTACCTGTACTGGGCATTTTCTGCAGATCCTTGGGCACGGGGGCGTGTTGGGCTGAGCACGTCCATGTGCTGAACTTGATATAATGAAGAAAAATTGTCGGGAGGCTCTGTTTTTGTGCATGGGGTGTGGGTTATTCTTTCCTTTGGTAACCTCCACCATTTCGAGTGTGTTTTATTCCTGAAAAGTAAAACTAAACTACAAAACATAAAAGTTAATCTAAACTAAAACTAATGATAGTTCCGCGGAATGCCTCCGTGGTGCGCCACGTTTATAAGGGTCCTTGGCTAGACCCACCTTATCGGGTGGTTCTGGCTCATCTTCAATTAGGGGGGCGTCATTGCCGATTGGATATTTCATTGAACGCTCAAGGTCGACACTTTTTTTGAATGCCCCTAATTGAATAGGTAGATTGTTATACTTCCGATTTTTCAAAGCTTCGTGGGTCTTTACAAAAGGTCGTCCCAACACTCGTGGAGCGTCATCAAGGATGACGAAGTCGGTTGGGATCACCAATTGATTGGACTAGGCCAACACAACCTCAACTATCCCTATTGATTTTATTGTTTTCCGATTAGATAGAAAAATGGGTATTTGAAGTGGAGAAAAATCACCAATACTTAATTTTTCGAAAATGTAGTTTGGCATTATATTAACACAAAGATCTTTATCAATTGTAATATTACTAATAAAGGAATTTTGAAAAAAAACATGGAACCGGTGTAATGTTAATTTCAAATATTAGCGTAGTTTGATCATTTGTTAACTTAATGCTTACCGTTTCGTCAAATTTAGTGTTAGTGTTTAACTCTTTTAAAAACTTTGCATGAGTGGGTACTAAACAATGATTTTCGAAAGAGGTGACAAGAGATTAATTTCTTTAAAATTAGACTCTTCTTGAGTCTTAACGTTGTCGGACTCATCTTTTTCGTTGTTTAACTCGTGTGTCGGTTTTTCACTTACTTGTTCTTCCATTTTTACCTCTTCAACTATCTCTTCTTTACTACAAATTAATTCTTCCCTTGCGCGGGATTCCTCTTCCCTTGCGCGGGATTCTTTTATATAGCGCTCGATAGTTTTAAGGTGTTCTATTATCTTTTCGGCTACAGGTGAAATAGTTGGTGGTTCGTCAAATTGAGTTGAATAAGTATCCTCAAAGCTTGAATTCGGAAGTTCGATCCTTGATTCCTCATAATACTCATATGAAGTAGATGGTTCATACCATGGTTCCTTATCGTAAGTATATGGTGGATAAGGGTCGTACCTTGGTTCTTCATAATACTCATATGAGGTGGGTTGTTCACACCATGGTTCCTCATAGTAAGCATATGAAGGTGAAGGCTCATATCTTGGTTCCTCAAATTATGAGTATGAAGGCTCATACCTTGGTTCATCAAAATATGAGTATGAGAGAGAAGGTTCATACCTTGGCTCTTCATAGGGTGTGTATGAAGTTGATGGCTTGTACCTGGGCTCCTCATATTGGTTGTATGAAGTGGATGGTTCAAAGAGGTCACAATATTGTACCGAATGAGGGTTACCACAAATGGTGCAATAGTCTTCCCTATAATCATCCTCCTCATAGTGGTAGCTATAATCTCCTGAGTATTGATCCATAAGAATCACTCAGCAGACCACAACAAAGTGTCGGGACCAGAAAACAAAAATAAAAACGGAAACAGAGGCTGGACACGGCCCCGTGTTCAGTGAGCACGACCTGTGTTCAGGTCCTGTATCTGGGGGTTTTAATAAAAGTGACTGGTTTTGTGCAGCACGGGGGCGTGTTCAATGAGCACGACCCCGTGTTCAGACTCTGTATCTGGGAGTTTTGAAAAAAATGTGCAGCACGGCCCCGTGTTCAGTGAACACGGCCCCGTGTTCAGTCTACTGTAAATGCAAAAACTAACTAAAATGCAGAAAATGTGCGCGCGATTTAAAAATGTTTTGAAAAACTGATTAGGCCGTCGATTCCTAACTTTCTTAAAATCCTTGTGTCCTCGGCAATGGCGCCAAAAACTTGGTGTGTGTCGGTGTGAATATATTTTTAGTTATATTTTAAGCCCTTTTTAACACTTTAGTCAAGTTTTAAATTTATAAAACACGATATTTTACTAACACTAAACACACATATGGGCAAGTGCACCCATCGTGAGCGTAGTATAGCGTTGGTAAGATACCGAGGTCGTCCAAGGACACAAGAGCTTTTAGTACCGGTTTATCCTCAACGTCTAATCAAATCAAAAGTTTAGAAAAAGTTTTAAACATGAAAATAAAAACTAAAAATGCTGAAAAATAAAATAAAAATAAAAACAGATAGACAAGATGAATCACTTGGATCCGACTCGCATTTAGTGTAACCTTTGATGATTTCTGCACTTTTACACTTTTTAAGAGATTATCTTAGTTATAGTAGTAGGCCCCTCTTTTGAAGGTGACGTTACCCTCAACCCAGTAGTTTGAGTCAGCAAGGATACAATCCTAAAGGGTCGGAATATTGAAAGATTATTAATTTAGTTATTAATGTGTAATGTGGAAGGCCCCTCTTTTGAAGGTGACGTTACCCACGGCTAAGTGGTTTGAGTTAGCAGGGATACAATCCCAAGTAGCCGGGTTAATGTATTAATAGTAGTTTACATATGTGGGGATCAAGCTATTCGCACCCCCGCCATCCAATACCAGTGGGTATTGAAGGAGGTCCTGGTAAGCTTGACCCAGGTCCTTGCAGGATCTATACACTGAACAAGGCAAGAACCTTACCAAACTATTCCCTTAACCCCCGACCAGGTAGCCAACATATCTCTATATAGACCGTAGAGATATGAATGGTGTAAATCTTTTATTTTATATAGACAGTAAAATAATGCCAAGACACCACGGACAAATGATAAGGAAGTTTCACCTTCAACATAAGAAACTAGTTATTAAAGTCATTAATACAAAACCAAATAAAAAGTGCAAAAAGATTAAAAATCAAAAGTATTACACTAAATGCTTGTCTTCACCAAGTGATGTAAGAGACTTAGGCAAACATGGCCTTTGATTGTTGTAGGTCCCGAAATCTGAGGATCGATAACGAAAACCTATCCTTGTTTATAACAAACAATGTTATGGGTGCGGAATCCCCGTAACGAAGCCAAATCAAACACAGTTAATAAAACAGTAAAACACACGAGGTATAATCAAAGAAACATAATCTATTGATTAAACGGGATGAGAACCAACAATAGCTAATACACACACAGTTTTGACAGAATAACTTTCAGGGTATGCTCTCATCTAGTTTCTGAGTGAAACTAGAAAGTGTTTATATAGTAACATGGGCCTTTGCTTCGACGAAACACAAAGGTTACGACGAAACAAGATTGGGCCACACATTTGGGCCTGAAGCAGCCCAACAGACGACGAAACAGAGGTTGTTTCGTCGCTGATGTCAACGAAACGGATTGAACAGAACATAGTTCCGTTTCGTCGTGAGGTGTTCGACGAAACATATTTGTTTCGTCGAAGGCTGCAATTTCAGAAGTGTTTGCTGCAAACAGACAGTTCCAGCAAACATTATACAAACACAAACATAAAGACCAAAATACCCTTTCATGCAACATGCATTGTTCGTATAGCATTACATACCAAATAGAGACAAATAAGTCAGACACAAGCGGATAGGAGGATATCCGACTTGGTCGACGGCAAATACAGACTCGATAAACGACAAAAGACCGTACTAAATACAACGATAAACAGGACTAGTTACAGACACAAAAAGGTGCACCAACAAACTCCCCTTGTCTATTACTCGTCTTCGGTCTTCCAATCTTCAATCAATGTTGTTCGGACCAAGAACTACCAGCGTGTATTCCTCGGTAAAAGCAGAAACAAGCGACGCGCTGGAATCGCAACGCTTGATGTGCATCCTGATCTTCATAGAAAATGTTGTGACGATATAATCTGTTGATGTCAGCCTCGGACATGTTAACGATCCACATCGGATCCAACATCCGGTAATTTTCACGATCACCTCTAAACACAATCACGGCTTCATGAGTGTTTGAGTCGTAGCACCATAATGCCATATCTTCGAGAAAATCCTGCTGCATCGGCATTAATGGGATTTTATCTACGACTCTCAGTGGCTGATACACAAGCTTGTAGCGCCCTGTGTTCGTTGCAGGATCTAGCGTAAACTTTGTCTGTTGATAGATGGGGAACTGTGGCTTGTATGATTCATCCTTCCAGCCTGACTTTTTGTTGAACTTTATCCTTTTCTCGAATAATGTAGCTCCCTCAAAGTTTGAGCGATTGTGAAGCTTTAACTTTTTCAGAGCTGCAACATCGTAAAATGGCAGAGATAATATGCTCAACAGCGAACTGATGTACTGGATACCAAATTCTCTTTTGATGGCGATGCAATGAATTTCCTTGACAAACATCCAACAGAGAATTCTGCCACTCGGTTTTGCTTTTTCAAATTGTAAGTAATCGACTTGAGCGACTTCTGGCACAGGTTTGGTAGCCTTGGATAGAAACTGTTTTCGCCATTCAGAGAACGCATCTGTGGCATTTTCAGAAGAATCACGGTTCTTTAAATGCTCGTCTACGATGTCCACATTCTCTTGTAACCAATCTTCATCGAAAGGCGCGAATTCAGTCCCATCTTGTCGAACATATGAAGACTTTTTCTCGTTCCCTTCAAATACGATTTCTTCGATATCTTCAACATTTGTTGTTTCAGGCTCATTCGGCATATTATCAATCTCAGCATCATCAATCTCTCTCATAGCATGTAGAGCAAGCAATTGCTCATGAGAAAGATCCTCTATAATTTCTCTTTCTTTAAGTAATTCCCCCGTGACTGGATGAACAACCTGTAATGCAATATCAGCACTGCTTAGAACAGAAGATGTACCTTCAATCTGTTGAACTGTTCCAGAGGAGGTTCCTTGAGTAGATTCGATCACTGGCGGTTGAATTTCAACGATTTCAGAAGATGTAGCGGCTGGCGGCTGCTGTGATGTACCAGAAGGGTCAGGATTCCCTTGATCTTCAGGATCGTCATCCTTTTTCTTCAATACTTCTTGTTGCTTACAATGATAATCCCACAGAGTAGCCATGCGCTGTCGAAGGAACTCATAGCCAGCAGTTATCGTCTTGACTCCATCAACTATAGTTGTGTTACGAGAGTCGTACCACTCTTTCATGAAATCACATCTTCCTTTCAGATCCTCAGCTAACTTCCGAAGAATAGAGTTGTTTTGCTCTCTAGTTTCTTCTGCAGCTTTCAAACTAGCGTTCTCTGCTTTCAGTTGATCAATCTCAGCTTGTTGACGTCCAATCACATTTTGCTGCTGATTAAACAGTGGTATTTAACTTATTAATTTCCACCATTTGACTTAGTTGATCGTTCTTCGTGATCCTGATGAAATCAGTCTGCCTTTGAATACGATCTACAGCCGCTTCTAATTATGAGAATAGGAAGTTGTTCTTCTCGTCTTGAGACATTTCTGAGAATATCCTTTGGCGTTCAGAACTGGGCTGAGAGGTAGTCGCTCTAATTGCAGCTGCCATTGATCTTTGCGTAGAAGCTTGAGGAATTTCAGTTGGAGTTTCAGGAGCTGAAGATACTACAGGAGATTCTTAAACAGGCTCCTGAGGAACAGATTGACGAGCAGAGGTACTCAAATATCTTCTTGCTTTCTTCTTTTGATGTTCAGCCGCTTTCTCAGCTTTTCTTTTCTTTAAACGTTCCGTTTCAGAATCTTCTGGAACGTATTCAGGATCATCTTCTATTCTAATCTTTCTGTATCTTTTAACCCCACGGTCATCAAGAAACATTTCGTATCCAGGCTCGATTAGATCATCCGAATCAGAATCCTCTTCATCATCACCAGCTGATGTACCACCAGTCGCACCAGCACTAGATGTACCACCAGTCGCACCAGCAGCACTTGATGCACCAACAACACCTGTATCACCACCATCATCACCATCACCTTCACTATCACTTTTCGACGATTCAGAATCCACTGGATCTGGACCAAACTTTTAAACCATTTTTCTCTTCAACTCCGGCTCTTCATTGTCAGATTGGCTGTCATCATGATGCCATTTATCATCAGCTAGAGCAATGTAATCTGGTTTCCCTAGCACACCGATCAATATCCTTGGAGGAACGCTTTCTTTGTATCTTTTAGATGCAAGGTTCTTGATTATCCTTAATGAATTGAAGTTCATTGCTTCTATCTTCAGAATGTCATTGTCGGCTTTAGGAAGACCAGGATGTTGAACATTCATGATCATTTGAAGAAACCGCGGATACATCCAGAACTTGTTCCCGGTTATTCTACTTCCAGTCCTCGTCATATTCTCTTTCATATTGGCGAAGATGTACTTTGAGATGCTAAACGGTTTGTTTAGCACCAACGCCACCATGAAACCAACTAGATCATTTCCAGCCATATCATATCCAGCACGTCTATTGCTAAGACACTGAATGAGAATGTGCAATAAGAACTTGTATTGTAATGGCAGATCACCCTTGTTGATTTGAGTGCTGAAGATGTCTCCTGTACATTTCATCCGTAACAGGCAGCCTCTCGTACACATGATAGGAATAGAATATGGAGCATCCGGATGGTCTTGTAGTTGTAAAACCTCGTTCAAGATATCCGGAGAGACTATGACATCCAAATCATTCACACGACCCTTAATAACTTCCTTTCCATTCAATTGCATAACACTTGCGGAATCCCAGAAAGCCTTGATAAGAGATTTGTAAACAGGCGTCGAAAAAGTAACCGCATGATTGATCCGCGACTCCCTGATCCATTTCGTGATATCTTTCAGTTCAACGAGCTTTTCTTCAGGATCCAGATAAGCGATTTGATTATGACGCTTCTCAGACATAATCTCCTCTTCAGATTTATTTTCCTTCTTTGTCGGTTTCTTGCGTTTTCCTTCTTTCGGTGCCATCTGTATATGCAAATGTCCACAATAAGTCACAATGTCACAATAAGTGTATTAAACTTATATATAAACAGTTTGAACATCAAATGAACATTAATCACAAAGTTACAAACATTCTGTGAAAATGCACCAACATTGAAAATATGCTAAGGCAAGGACGACGAAACGGAGATCCTTCGACGAAACAGAAAGATGTGCGACGAAACAGAGTTGACCTTTGACCAGTTTGTTTCGTCGACAGTACCTCGACGAAACGGATTCGTTTCGTCGCTTGTTTGATTCGTCGTCACTCGTTTCGTCGAAAAGGGGGTTTTGTGAACAGTTAGGGTTTCTCCGTTTCGTCGTTCCATGTTTAATCAATGATCAATAATCATATAAACCATCAATTTGATACTTATGTTACACAAAACAAACAGAGAACAATCCTAGATTCACAAGCACTCATCAGATTTATCCGAATCCACCCAAAACAAGTTAAACAACAAACAAACCCAATATCCCCTGTTTTTGTTACATAAACCCAAACCCAAATCAAAGAAAATATACACACATTAATCTTAAAACCGTCTGATTGTAAAAGATATCAAACAAGATATAAGTTTAAATCATGAAATCATTGGTTAAACAAGGGTCTACAAGGGTTTCAAACAAAAACAAACGGTCCAAAATGTTCGAAACATTAACATGATCCTTTTTATACCTTTGAGTTTTGTAAAGTTTCAAAGAAAAATGAGGGATTTGAGAGATTTAGATGGTTGAAGATGATATGGGGTTTCTGAGTGAAGGAGAAGGCAAACAGTTGGGGTTTTGAAAAACTTGAACACTGGGACCCCTTATATACACCGCCTCATTACGACGAAACGGACATCTCGACGAAACGGAACTTGGGCTCGACGAAACGAACTTGTTGGGCTGGACTTGGGCCTTAAAAGTTTAGCCCACGACGAAACAGAATTTTGGGCTATTGCGTTTCGTCGTAGCCTCGACGAAACGAATCTGTTTCGTCGACTACTAAAATAGGTTTGACCAAGGTTGGCCAAATTGAAAACTTTGACTTTGACCATGTGTGTTTCGTCGATAATATCTTGTTTCGTCGACCATACTTTGTTTCGTCGACATCAATTTTCAAAAACACTAAGGCATGAAAATTTTACACACTGAACAGATTTTGTTTAAATTGAACACATTTTCATTTTGATTGAGTTTTCAAATGCAAGGACGTGTTATGAAGTAGGTTTCAGGCTTCCGGCAGAAAACTTCGAGATACTAACCATCGGCTAATCAAAACAAGTAACTTACACTACAACACAAATTAAAGTACGTTAAACTAACGAAGGACAATAACATAAAGAATTTGTACA
>JARYGA010042913.1:0-20656 GCA_030545235.1 Helianthus tuberosus
TCGTTACTGGTACGTTCCCTATAAACCAACGCTATGCATCCATTTTATTTGATACTGGTGCCGACTATAGCTTCGTATCATTAGAATTTAAGAATATGCTTGGTCTAGTCGCTAGTAAATTAGATATTCCGTACTCGATCGAATTGGCCAATGGAAAGTTAGTAGAATCCAATGAAGTGATCAGAGGTTGTGCAATCGAGTTGGGAGAACGTGAGTTTACTTTGGGTCTACTACCGGTCCAGCTGGGGAGCTTTGACGTGGTAGTAGGAATGGATTGGTTATCAAGCAACAAGGCAGAAATTATTTGTCACGAAAAGGTCGTTCGTATCCCGACCGAAGATGGCGAAACAATTGTGGTACATGGCGAAAAGCGCGATACGCCGTTAAGAATTATCAGCTGCCTCAAAGCGCGAAAGTGTTTGCAAAAAGGGTGTGCTGCCTTCCTGGCACACATTATAGACAAGAAAGCTGCAGAACCGAAGATCGAAGACATCCCTGTCGTGAGGGAGTATCCGGAAGTCTTCCTGGAGGACTTGCCTGGACTGCCGCCTCAGAGGCAAGTGGAGTTTCACATCGATTTAGTCCCAGGCGCCGCGCCTGTGGCTAAGGCACCTTACAGACTTGCCCCGTCTGAGATGCAAGAATTGTCGACACAACTTCAAGAGTTGTTAGACAAGGGATTTATCCGACCAAGCTTCTCGCCTTGGGGAGCTCCGGTCCTGTTTGTCAAAAAGAAGGACGGTAGTTTTCGAATGTGCATAGACTACCGGGAGCTGAACAAGCTGACGATCAAGAATAGGTATCCTCTGCCAAGAATTGATGATCTGTTTGATCAACTGCAAGGTTCAAGCTTTTACTCAAAGATCGATTTGCGATCTGGATACCATCAGTTAAGGATACAAGAGGAGAGTATCCCGAAGACAGCCTTCAGGACTCGTTACGGACACTACGAGTTCCTTGTTATGCCGTTTGGGTTGACAAACGCACCTGCAGTCTTTATGGATTTGATGAATAGAGTTTGCAAGCCGTACTTGGACAAGTTCGTGATTGTGTTTATCGACGACATCTTGATTTATTCAAGGACAAAGGCTGAGCACGAATAGCATCTAAGAGCTATTCTGGAGCTGCTGAAGAAAGAACAGCTGTATGCCAAATTCCCTAAGTGCGAGTTTTGGCTACGTGAAGTCCAATTTCTTGGACATGTGGCAAATGGAGATGGAATCCATGTGGATCCAACCAAGATCGAAGCGATCAAGAATTGGGAAACGCCAAAGACGCCAACCGAGATTCGACAATTCTTGGGTTTGGCTGGCTACTATCGAAGGTTCATTAAGGATTTTTCGAAGATCGCTCAACCATTGACGCTCCTCACCCAGAAAGATAAGAAGTTTGATTGGGGAATCAAACAGGAAGAAGCGTTTCAGCTGTTGAAGGATAAGCTCTGCAATGCGCCAATTCTAGCACTACCGGAAGGTACTGACGATTTCGTGGTATACTGTGACGCCTCGCGTCAAGGATTGGGTTGCGTGTTGATGCAACGCCAGAAGGTTACTGCTTACGCTTCACGTCAGTTGAAGGTACATGAGAAGAACTATACCACGCACGATTTGGAGCTAGGCGCAGTGATATTTGCTTTAAAGATCTGGAGACACTACCTATATGGTACGAAATGTACAATTTTTACAGATCATAAGAGCCTATAACACATATTCAACCAGAAGGAGTTGAATATGAGACAAAGACGATGGATTGAGTTGTTAAATGATTACGATTGCGAGATAAAGTATCATCCAGGGAAGGCGAATGTGGTTGCCGACGCCCTAAGTCGAAAAGAGAGAATCAAGCCCATAAGGGTTAGGGCTTTAGAAATGATTATCCAAACCGATCTTTCCTTGCGCATTCGTGCCGCGCAGAAAGAAGCACTTAAGGAAAGAAATCTTGAAGAAGAATATCTCCGTGGGATGGAGAAGCTATTAGTACCAAACGAGGAAGGAATGTTATGTTTTGAGAAAAGGATTTGGGTTCCTCTGTTTGGTGGTCAGAGAAAAGTTATTTTTGATGAAGCTCACAAATCACGGTACTCTATCCATCCAGGAGCGGATAAGATGTACCAAGATCTCAAGGCTTACTATTGGTGGCCTAGGATGAAGGGCGATGTTGCTGTTTATGTGAGCAAGTGTCTAACGTGTGCTAAAGTGAAAGCGGAATACAAGAAACCTTCAGGACTTCTGCAACAACCTGAGATTCCCAAATGGAAATGGGAACAAATCTCCATGGATTTTATTACAAAGTTGCCAAGAATGCCAAGAGGCCATGACACTATCTGGGTGATAGTTGACCGCCTAACAAAGTCCGCACACTTTCTGCCAATCAAAGAGAAGGATAACACCAGCAAACTGGCAGAAATATAAATGAGAGAGATCGTCGCACGTCATGGAGTGCCTCTCTCGATCATCTCTGATAGAGACGGAAGGTTTGTGTCAAGGATAGGGCAATCCTTCCAAGAAGCTTTTGGCTCACAATTAAATCTGAGCACTGCTTTTCACCCTCAGACTGACGGTCAAAGCGAGCAGACTATTCAGACCTTGGAAGATATGCTGAGAGCATGTGTTATGGATTTGGGCGGTAGCTGGGATAAGCATTTGCCACTGGTCGAATTTTCATACAACAACAGCTACCACACCAGTATTGGAGCCGCGCCATTCGAAGCTCTATACGGACGCAAGTGTCGATCACCCCTATGCTGGGCTGACGCAGGTGATAGACAGCTTGTTGGTCCCAAAATCGTCCAAGAGACGACAGACAAGATTGCGCAGATTCGAAAACGCATCGAAGCAGCTCGCGAAAGATAGAAAGCCTATGCAGATCCAAACCGGAAACATTTGGAGTTCCAAGTTGGAGATATGGTTTATTGAAAGTTTCACCCTGGAAGGGTGTGGCACGCTTCGAAAAGCGTGGGAAGTTAAATCCGCGTTACATTGGCCCTTTCAGAATTTTGGAAAGAATAGGGCTAGTAGCATACAAGCTGGACTTACCTGCTGAACTGAATGGAGTTCACGATACATTTCATCTATCCAACCTGAAGAAAAGTCCAACTCAAGATACCATTGCCATTCCCACCGACGAGATTCATGTTGACGACACGCTCCATTTCGTTGAAGAACCGGTTGAGGTTACGGATTGGAAAGTAAACAAGACCCGCCGGAGCAGTGTCAAGCTCGTCAAAGTTCGTTGGAATGCCAGTCATGGTCCTGAATACACCTGGGAGCGTGAGGACCGGATGAAAGAGAAATACCCCCACCTATTTCCCAAGAACCCTGCATCTATAAGCAGAACTTAAAATTTCGGGACGAAATTTTTCTAACGGGGGGAGAATGTGACAACCCTCACTAAACCAGGTATCCGTACGACTTAATTAATAATTAATTACTGCTTAATTACTGTGCTTACTTGAACTTGTGGATAAACTGCTACTTGAATACTGATACATGTACTTACTTGCATCATACTTTACTTGCTGTCACTCCATGTTTTGCTTTCAGCACCTTTGTGACAACCTTGATGCACCAAAAGCACAGTAGCACAATGAACGGATAACCTATTAAACGTGCTGTCATAACTAGCACCGGGCAGGTACTGCCTCTAAGGCCTGTAAGTGCCTGAGATAGTTTGCTACACTAGTGGTGAGTGTAGGGATATAAGGGTTGTAGAACTGCGTCACTAGGAATAAGTTATAGTGACCGGATGTGCCTAAAACGTACTCTAGGTACAAAATTCAGCACTTTAAATAAAAATTCAGCATTAAGCTACCTAATAAAGTGCCAAAACATGAGGAAAATATTACTAGACACTTTCCAAAGTGTCGGGAATAAGTTGTGTCACTAAAAATAATTATAACGACACTTTAAAGCTTTGTTAAGCACTTTAACGGATCACAATCCAACCGAACACCCGGACTTTACCCGGAACATAAAAATATTGCCATCAACATAGTTTCTCTTTTTCTGAGCCAGTTAGGGTCCCCGAATACCCTAACACCCGCTGTAATGCACAACACGCTAGTAACCGGATTAAGTCCCTACTTAACTTAACTAATACTTAACTATTAGTTGGAATTGAACTAGGATACCCCCCCCCCCCAACCGAACTCGTCCCCTAGGGGATACACCCATGTCCTTTACTTGATTAAAATATTCATATGTGCTTAATATCTTGGAGACACTAAATCCTTTGGGTAATTAACCTAAGTTTTGTCTATAAGTAACTAAGCATAAACCACCATATTATTTCCACACTTAACCAAAACAAAAACTCTCCCTCTCATCTCTAAATAACTCACGGCCGAACACCCCTATATCAATCCATCATTTTTTTCGATTCCATTCAAGACATTCCAAGATCATACAAGGGTTAAGGATCGCGTATAAGGAAGCTTGGTGCACTCGGATTGCGAAGGACCTCGCTACATTGCTTTTATCCACGCATTTTTTGACTAGAATCTTCCCTAGCCTCGAGCTAGTAGTAAGATGCTTGAAACACATTCTTGATCCATTCTAAAGTGGTTAAAACGTTATATGATGGTTAAAACTCGTGAACATACAAAATGATATGAAAAAGTCTACTAAAAATGCTAAATATGTTGGTTAAAAGCTTGAATGTTGTGTAAATCTTGTAGTATTTGATTTGTGTGGTTATTTAGGCCCGATCTATGTTGTGGAAGCTCGGATCATCATTTAACCCGGATTGGTCATGATCATGGATTATGACATAAAGCTTGTTTAAGTGTAACAAGGGTTAAGTGATGAAACTCTACCACACATCAAACTTGAACTTGTGTAAAAACGATTTTACTTACGAAATAGTGTTTAAAACTAGTAGATCTACAGATCTACAAGCGGTATTTTCAAAGGACCAAGTGTCAAGGAAATCTTATTTTCTAAAAAAAACGGATCTTACACTAACAAGAATGATTTTAAAAACACACAAGTGTGTAAACACTTGTGTAACACTAAGTTTCGACAAAGAACTAGTTTTGTCAATTTTTACAGAAGTTGTAAAGATGGAATTTCTTTAAAAACGAGACTTTTATGAAACCGGATGGATTTATATAAAGATACACTAATGTTAATGATTATATTTTGAAGTAAGAAATAAAATATATTAAGTGAGAATTAATAATATATTTCGAAGTTTATGAACGCACATGTATTAAATCCCCCATCCTTGGGAAGGAGAATAATTACCAAGTATTTACAAAAATATAAACACGAAATAGTTGTCTAACTATTTCCCAAAAACTTAAACCTAAAGCTAAGGCACGGCCGTCCGTCTAATAGACTTAGTACGTGTAGGTCGTCGCACAACTGCTTGATCAGGAGATATACTTGGTAGAGACGCACCACTGTGAGTTCATGTCCCCCTTTTCTCTTAACTGTTTTCAGTTTTCTAAACTGCGGGGGTGAAATACATGTTACTATGATTACGAGTACTTTTACATGGTATGGTTAGCGTAAGGAGGGTTATTACTATTCAGATCATGTGAGTGGGTAGGCAGAAACCTGAGGCCATTAATCCTCAGGGTAGGACCGAGGGGCAGGAGCGGTAGATCTATTTGGGTGTAGCGAGCCCAATCCCAGGCCCAACACAGAACGGACCTCGGGGTGACTTTGTACCCAACGCATAAATCTGCTAGGTTTGAGTCTTCCTACTTGCATTTCACACATATCAATGGACTTGCAAACCATTGGTGATCTCTTTTTCCTTATTTGCTACATACCAGGATTTTTATACATACAAAGGTTTATTTACTCACTTACACATGAACTCGCTCAACATTATTGTTGATTTTTCAACTTACATGTATTTCAGGGAATTAAAGATCTGGCGCGGTATGTTGTGTTTTCCCGCTGCATATGGGTTCCGAGGTCATCCCGGTTTAGGAAATGTGACTTTTTCCTGGACGAGTCACAAATCTTAAACTGCGTTTTATTCATGTTGATGTTTATGTCATTCAAAACAATGTTTTATGTTATGGTGTTGTAGTCCCTAAGACAATGTTATGTTACTTCGGTTTTAAAACTTAAATCTATGGATGATCTTGCATGGTTTTATTATCATATAGCTTTGTTATGATTAAGCTATGGTATTAAGAAGTCACACCAAATTAACCACGCTTCCGCAAAGCCAGGGTGTGACAGATTCGATCCCCATGAGGACCCACAAATCATCCACCATACTCCCTAATCTTGTGAAAGATTTTAACACATTATTTTATTGGATATTTGCTTGTAAATATGACCAAAATATGTGAAGGGATCTATTTAAGCATGGTGCAAGATCACAACCATCACTCTTCATCATTCACTCCCTCACTTCACTCTCACTCTCCCTTTTTCGGCTCACCCCCAAACCACCACCATCACCACCCCAAGTCCACCACATTCATCCATCTTTGAGTTACATTCAAGCATCTAAGGTGATTCAAGGAAGTGCAAACTTGTGGAGCTTAAAAAGGGCTTTGTTCTTGCTTTTTCCATCATCTTTTCTCATCATCTTCACTAGATTCTACCCTAGCCTTGTGCTAGTAGTAAGTTACTTGTACACCCTTGTTCATCTTGTTTCTTAGTTTAAAATATGTAGTATGATGATCATGTTAAATCACAAGAACAAGAACACTAAGAATGATGAACATAAAGCTCTACATGAAAGTTTAACTTGAAAGTGAAATGCTGCTAGTTTGATGTAGTCATGAGTATGTTGTTAGTTTTATGATGATTTTTGGTTTTGCGATGTTAATCACCATATGATCTTGTTAAATAATGTTAGGAAACATAATTTAACAAGAAAAGAAAATGGTTATATGTTACGAAAAATAACCACTTTCTAGTTAGACATGAACTTGATGAAAATGATTTCTCATGAAATATAATTAAACAAGTAAGTTGATGATCTTGTAAATCCAAGAGTTACAAAAGGTTTTTGTGAATAAACCAAGTTAGAGTATCGGTTCTTGGAAAAATTATGACTATTCCAATCACTCACACTATCTTTAGAAATAAAACAAGTATGAGAATGTTTTATTTACAAGAAGAGTTCAAGAGTTTATTTACACATGTTTAGAAAACATGGGCAACCTCCATTTTTAGGGGTAACTCTGTCAAAATTTCTATAAATTTTGACACTTGGAAAAAAATATAAGTTTTGAGAAACTTACTCCCTAAAAATGTGTCTAAAACATTTACCAAGGTTTCCCTAAATTTTGTGTTAAGAAATGATGATTTCTTCAAGAATACAATTGATATTAAGCATGTATATTTTTGGAGAAAATATATATATTTATTGATCACCAAATTGTGTGCTAAGTGTATGTAGTATGTATTATACGTGATAGTGTATTAGGACTTGAAAATACACTAAATACTCTTGAAAAGTGAAAGCACAAAAATACACATACAACATACAAGATACATAATTCGGGTGCAAAATACAAGATACTTATAGTTATTGTTGAGAAAATAATATAAGTAAGACACTTAGTTAAAAATATGAATTATTTTTAACACAAGAATACGTACACAAAAGACAGTGACTTGTACTTGTACGATACAAGTCTAGTGACTAACGTTAAGAAAACATGTATAGGTCACGACGCTAATTAAGAAAATCCGGTGAAGTTTACGATGCAAGGAACGCAAAGTTGTGAGTTCATGCTCCCCCCTTTTCTTTTAACTGTTTTCAGTTTTATAACTTCGGGGGTGAAATACATGTTACAAATATTACAATGTTTACAAATGGTATGATAACAAGAAGCACTCTTAGTGAGAACGAGTACCAAGTATGATGCGTTTTGAGAAATGATACGAGGAATCGTGTCACGAATAGGGTACCATAAGCACCATTAGTCAACAATATACCTAGACCGCAGAACAAAAGGTTAGATCTAACGGGTGTCGGGCAGCCACACTCTTGGTGAGAACGAGTACCAAGCAGTGCTTTTGTGTCTCAGAATATGCCAACTAGAAAAATGCCTAAGGTTTGGTTGCTTCCTATGTCGTGTCACATGTTAATGGCTTTGCAACCCATTAACAACCTTAATGCATACAAGATTACTTGATTTATACAGGGATACTAGAGTTGTACAAGATACAGACATACTTGACTTACATGAGATACAGAAATACGTGATTTATACGAAATACATACCATGTTTTCATACAAAGTATACAAACGTGAAATACAAATACTGCATGAATTCACACCAACATTATGTTGACGTTTTTCCAAAACTCACATGTATTTCAGGTAACTAAAAGTGGATGTGCGCGCGGTCTTACTCATGCTCGTGGATGTCGTTTATGTTTATCGTTGAATAAAGTTGTAACTTTTCAGACAAAATGTTGTCTTGTGATGTAAACACTAAAACTATGATTTCGGTTATGTAATGTTTGGCATTTGAAGCTATTTTATGAGCATGTAGTATGTTTACCAATCGTATGCAATGAAAACCTTTCATGATCACACTTCGTGCTTCCGCCGCAGAAAGGGGTGTGACATATTGGTATCAGAGCTGCGATTGTAGTGAACCAGGATTCCTTCACGAGTCTAGTCTACAATCTCTAGGATCCTTTCACGAAAACAACTTTTCAAAAAGTTTTCATTGCATAAAACTTCCCGCGACATCCACTACCTGAAACTGTTTACATGAGTCAAGAAAAGACACTATGAGAGTGCACTGGGATAGCACTTATCTGTGATTAAGAATTTCTTGTGATTATGTGTGATAATTGCTAAATACATATACTAGAAGTAGAATGTCACAAGTATACGTGACTTTACCTGGAAACAATGGCCTATCTGAAGGAAGAGATACGAGGATGAAACGAACTGTGTGGACTGTGCAAGGAGTTACGTAATTATGGATGCATACATAATTATGGAATTCAGTGCACAGAAATCACAGCAAGTCTTGTCACGTATAGAATCCCTCAGTGCAAGAAAAGGTCAAACGTGAACACTAGCCTATTAAATACTCTGTTAGAGTAATAATTGTTTGATGTCACTTATGTAGTATATGCTTGTGTATATATATACTACTACTGTCTAATATCACGATATCAAACAAATGCCTAAACCTACTGTGTGGTGTTATGTCAGAACATGGCACCTAGGATAATTGTGAACAATCGAGATTCGGATCAACCTCCTCCTCCCCCACTGCCAAAGACTGTTGAAGAGCTGAACGCTCTACTGGAGGAAAGGATCTCCGCCGCTATCGCCCAGTATGAGGCAAACCGAACTCAAGACAGTGGCGGACCAAGCAACGCTAGACGTAATGGTAATGGAGATTCATCTAGAGGTAACGCAGCTCAGGGTTGCACTTTCAAGCAGTTTCTTGACTGCAAACCAATTAACTATGACAGCACAGGAGGTGCAGTAGCGTTTGTGCGCTGGACGGAGAAGACAGAGGCCACTATCCATATGTGCAAGTGTACTGCGGATCAACAAGTCACTTTTGCTACTGGGTTGTTTGTTGATGAAGCTCTGATTGGTGGAACTTGCAAATCCAAACCTTGGGCAATGATGCCGCTTATGGTCTAACTTGGGATGAACTGAAAGAAAGAATGAGAGAAAAGTATTGCTCTCGTGCTGAACTCCAAAGACTGGAAACGGAGTTCTGGCACTTGACCATGGAAGGTGCTGACATTAATGGTTATACTCGAACGTTCCACGATCTGTCTAGAGTGCTTCCCTACATGGTGACTCCTGACTTTAAGCGCGTTGAACGCTACATTTGGGGACTGGCCCCAGAGTTTCGTGGCATGGTAACTTCGGCCAAACCACAAACAATCATTGAGGCTGTAACTCTGGCTATCAGCCTTACTGAAGATTGTGTTCGTATGAAGAAGTTAACATTGAACCCCACTGAAAAGACCGAGACGCATGCTGAGTCATCCGGTGACAAGAAGAGAAAGCATTCAAATCTGAATCAAGCAACCCGCAGCAACAACAAAGGTTCATACCACAAGAAGCGTGACACTAACCCACCCAAGGAGGCAAGAACCTTTGCAGCGGCAAATGATACTGCAGCCAAAGGATACCAAGGCACCCTGCCTAAATGCCAAAAATGTAAGTATCATCATGAAGAAGCTTGTCGCGTCCCAAGGTGCGACAAATGTGGTAGGTTGGGTCATCAAACAGAAGACTGTTGGGGAAAAGGAAGGAACGGAAATAGGAATCACAACGGTGCTGGTAATGCGAATTGTGGGAATGGAAATGGTAATGGAAACCGAATTGGGAATGGAGCTGGGCGAAATCAAGGATGCTTTAGTTGTGGAAGCAATGATCATTTCATGAAAGACTGCCCAAAGGGAAACAATGCTCAGGCTTGAGCATTTGTGATTGGAGCAAAGAACGCACGCGAGGACCCTAACATGGTCACCGGTACGTTTCTCATTAAGAATCACTTTGCATCCATATTATTTGACACTGGTGCCGACTATAGCTTCATGTCTGTGGAATTCAAACGCATGCTTGGAATGGAATCTAGTAGATTAGAAATTCCTTATTCCATAGAACTAGCCAATGGTAAACTTGTTGAGTCGGGCGAAGTTGTTAGAGGTTTCACAATGGAACTTGGTGAACGAAAATTTAGCATCAACCTTTTACCTATTCAATTGGGTAGCTTCGATGTAGTGGTCGGAATGGACTGGTTGTCCAGGAACAAAGCCGAAGTTATTTGTCATGAGAAAATCATTCGCATCCCTTTAGCGAATGATGAAACTCTCATTGTGCATGGAGAAAAACGAGACGCACCTCTGCGAATCATCAGTTGTATGAAGGCATAGAAGTGCTTAAGGAAATGATGTGTTGCCTTCCTAGCGCATGTTGTAGATAAGAAGGCTAAGGAGCCGAAAATCGAAGACATTCCTGTGGTGAAGGAATTCCCTGATGTTTTACCCGAAGATCTACCCGGACTACCTCCTCAACGACAAGTCGAATTCCGTATAGACTTGGTTCCAGGAGCCGCTCCTGTAGCCAAGGCACCATATCGGCTTGCACCATCCGAAATGCAAGAATTATCTACACAACTCCAGGAGTTATTGGATAAGGGATTCATAAGGCCAAGCTTCTCGCCTTGGGGAGCTCCAGTATTGTTCGTGAAAAAGAAGGATGGAACTCTGCGGATGTATATCGATTACAGAGAACTGAACAAGCTCACTATCAAGAATCGGTATCCGCTACCTAGAATTGATGACTTATTTGATCAGTTGCAAGGATCAAGCTACTATTCCAAGATCGACCTTCGATCTGGATACCATCAGTTAAGGATACAAGAGGAAAGCGTACCAAAGACTGCATTCAGAACACGCTATGGGCATTATGAGTTTCTTGTGATGCCATTCGGACTAACGAACGCACCTGCGGTCTTTATGGATCTGATGAACCGCGTTTGCAAGCCATATCTCGATAAATTCGTGATTGTATTTATCGATGATATCCTGATTTACTTGCAAACGAAAGAAGAACACGAGCAACATCTCAGAACCATTTTGGAGCTAATGAGGAAAGAAAAACTTTATACAAAGTTCTCAAAACGCGAATTCTGGATTCGCGAAGTGCAATTTCTTGGTCACGTTGTGAACAAAAAGGGCATTCATGTGGACCCATCCAAGATAGAAGCCATAAAGAATTGGGAAGCTCCCAAAACCCCAACTAAAGTTCGACAATTACTGGGCTTAGCGGGCTATTATAGACGTTTCATCGAGAATTTCTCAAAGATAGCTCAACCGCTAACTACCCTTACACAGAAAGACAAGAAGTACGACTGGGGTTACAAACAGGAAGAAGCCTTCCAGCTACTTAAAAACAAGCTATGCGATGCACCGATACTATCATTACCTGAAGGCACTGAAGACTTCGTGGTATACTGCGACGCTTCATGACAAGGTTTGGGTTGCGTGCTCATGCAACACCAGAAAGTCATCGCTTACGCTTCAAGACAATTGAAGGTGCATGAAAGAAACTATACCACGCATGACTTGGAACTAGGTGCGGTGGTATTCACCTTGAAGATCTGGCGACACTATTTATATGGTACTCGATGTACAATCTTCATAGATCACAAAAGTTTACAACACATATTTGATCAGAAGGAATTGAACATGCGCCAGCGGCGATGGGTCGAGCTGCTAAATGATTACGACTGTGAGATTAAGTACCATCCTGGAAAAGCAAACGTTATACCAGAAGCGCTAAGTCGAAAAGAAAGGGTTAAGACCCTAAGGGTTCGGGCATTAGAAATGACTATTCGAACGAACCTCACTGCACGTATACGTGATGCACAACAAGAGGCTCTTAAAGGAGAAAACCGTAAAGCTGAATACCTCCGAGGTATGTTGAAATATATGGTGCCAAATGAAGAGGGAGCCTTATACTTTAAGAAGCGTATTTGGGTTCCGCTCTATGGCGGTATACGAAAAATCATCCTTGATGAAGCGCACAAATCAAGATACACAATCCATCCAGGATCGGACAGAATGTATCAAGACTTAAAAGAATACTATTGGTTGCCGAGACTCAAGAGCGATGTTGCTGTTTATGTTGGAAAGTGCCTAACTTGTGCTAAGGTTAAGGTTGAATATCAGAAACCGTCTGGCCTACTACAACAACCAGTGATACCCATGTGGAAGTGGGAGCAAATCTCGATGGACTTTATAACAAAATTACCCAGGACCCCGAGAGGTCACGATATGATATGGGTGATAGTTATCGATTGACGAAATCTGCGCATTTCCTACCGATCCGAGAAAAAGACAGCACTGGAAAGCTTGCTGAAATATACTTAAAGGAAATTGTGGCACGTCATGGAGTGCTTATCTCAATTATTTCAGACAGAGATGGACATTTTGTCTCAAGAATCTGGCAATCCTTTCAGGAAGCCTTTGGATCTCAACTAGATCTAAGCACGGCATTCCATCCTCAAACAGACGGCCAGAGTGAACGGACTATACAAACATTAGAAGATATGCTTCGCGCATGTGTCATGGATCTAGGCGGCAGCTGGGATACTCATCTACCTTTAGTTGAGTTCTCACGACAACAACAGTTATCATACAAGCATAAAGGCCGCACCGTTCGAAGCTCTGTATGGCCGCAACTGCCGATCTCCCTTATGTTGGGCAGACGCATGAGATAAACGTATGGTTGGTCCTGAACTTGTACAAGAGACAACCGACAAGATTATACAGATCTGAGAGCGTATTAAGGCGGCTCGAGATCGACAAAAGAGCTACGCTGATCAAAGACGAAAACCATTAGAATTCGAGGTGGAAGACAAAGTGTTGTTAAAAATCTCACCTTGGAAGGGCGTAGTAAGATTTGGAAAAAGTGGAAAGCTGAATGCACGATACATCGGACCATTCAAAATCTTGGAAAGGATTGGTACCGTGTCATACAAGTTGGAATTACCGGAAGAACTTAATGGAGTACATGGCACGTTTCATGTGTCCAATCTCAAAAAGAGCCCAACACAAGAAACCGTGATCATCCCTGCGGATGAAGTACATATTGATGACGCCCTCCGATTTACAGAACAACCCGTTGAGGTTACCGACTGGAAAGTCAACAAGACCAGGAGGAGCACAGTTAAACTTGTCAAAGTACGTTGGAACTCTAAGCACGGACCCGAGTACACGTGGGAACGTGAAGACCAGTTTAAAGAAAAGTACCCCCACCTGTTCAAGAAGACTCCTGCGAGAGTTAGTTCAGCCTGAATTTCAGGATGAAATTCTTTTAACGGGGGGGAGACTGTGACAACTGGCACCAAACCGGTAACTTCCGTACACTTTAATCATTATTTAATGACTGCAATTATGTGCTTAAATGTCAACATGGCCTAATTACATACTATACAAGTGAATTCATGCACGTTTTATACTACATAATATTGCTTTATGCATTAACGAGAGCATTGCGTCAGAAATACTAGTAAACTCACCGGTAAGACACAATATGCCAACAACTCTGCAGAAAGCAGTCAGACAATAAAATTGGAGCCTAGGTGTAGGTCCAATGACAAGGATACATTAAAACCCAAGAGTACAAACAAGGGTTCACATATAGGCTTTCCGGAGACAAAAATACGCACTAAAAAGCACCCGAAACGCCCTTTAAGTGCAGAATTTTTCTAAATTCAGCTATAACCAGCTTTTAAACATATAAGTATCATGCAGAATTTACGTGTTATCATCCATAATATTTCCCTAAGTGTCGGGAATTGAAAGGGTTACAAAAAGGAACATAAAAGACGCTAGACGGTGCAATTTAACACTTAACGAACCAGTATTTAACCGAACAACCAGACATTACCCGGGACACTAAAATTTTGCCAAACACATTGTCTATTTATTTCTTGGCTAGTCGTGATCCCCGAACACCCTAACACCCACTAAATATCAAATAAATAACATGTGGAAGCTTATACTTGGAAACTAACTATCCATTTCTTCCTAGTTGCAAAATGTTGCACCAAACCCCCCCCCCCCCTAACCGATTCGGTCCCCATGAGGACCCACAAATCATCCACCATACTCCCTAATCTTGTGAAAGATTTTAACACATTATTTTATTGGATATTTGCTTGTAAATATGACCAAAATATGTGAAGGGATCTATTTAAGCATGGTGCAATATCACAACCATCACTCTTCATCATTCCTTCCCTCACTTCACTCTCTCTCTCCCTCTTTTGGCTCACCCCCAAACCACCACCATCACCACCCCAAGTCCACCACATTCATCCATCTTTGAGTTACATTCAAGCATCTAAGGTGATTCAAGGAAGTGCAAACTTGTGGAGCTTAAAAAGGGCTTTGTTCTTGCTTTTTCCATCATCTTTTCTCATCATCTTCACTAGATTCTACCCTAACCTTGTGTTAGTAGTAAGTTACTTGTACACCCTTGTTCATCTTGTTTCTTAGTTTAAAATATGTAGTATGATGATCATGTTAAATCACAAGAACAAGAACACTAAGAATGATGAACATAATGCTCTACATGAAAGTTTAACTTGAAAGTGAAATGCTACTAGTTTGATGTAGTCATGAGTATGTTGTTAGTTTTATGTTGATTTTTGGTTTTGCGATGTTAATCACCATATGATCTTGTTAAATAATGTTAGGAAACATAATTTAAAAAGAAAAGAAAATGGTTATATGTTATGAAAAATAACCACTTTCTAGTTAGACATGAACTTGATGAAAATGATTTTTTCATGAAATATAATTAAACTAGTAAGTTGATGATCTTGTAAATCCAAGAGTTACAAAAGGTTTTTGTGAATAAACCAAGTTAGAGTAGCGGTTCTTGGAAAAATTATGACTATTCCAATCACTCACACTATCTTTAGAAATAAAACATGTATGAGAATGTTTTATTTACAAGAAGAGTTCAAGAGTTTATTTTGTAAAAAAAATTGTTTACAAGTTGTAAACACTAAATCATTTTATGAGAATGATTTTTAAAGAAATAAATACGTTTCGGAAGGTAACTAAGTCCACTAAAGGCTTTACCAAGTTACTACGCGTTTTCGGGATATATCAAGTTCATGATTAGTGTATAACGTATATATTTTTACTCTTGATGATGTAAAAATTGTGTAAAGACTAATTGTTGGTGTTGACGATGATTTTAAAAGAAAATAAACACATGTTTAGAAAACATGGGAAACCTCCATTTTTAGGGGAAACTCTGTCAAAATTTCTATAAATTTTGACACTTGGAAAAAAAATATAAGTTTTGAGAAACTAACTCCCTAAAAATGTGTCTAAAACATTTACCAAGGTTTCCCTAATTTTTGTGTTAAGAAATGATGATTTCTTCAAGAATACAATTGATATTAAGCATGTATATTTTTGGAGAAAATATATATATTTATTGATCACCAAATTGTGTGCTAAGTGTATGTAGTATGTATTATACGTGATAGTGTATTAGGACTTGAAAATACACTAAATACTCTTGAAAAGTGAAAGCACAAAAATACACATACAACATACAAGATACATAATTCGGGTGCAAAATACAAGATACTTATATTTATTGTTGAGAAAATAATATAAGTAAGACACTTAGTTAAAAATATGAATTATTTTTAACACAAGAATACGTACACAAAAGACAGTGACTTGTACTTCTACGATACAAGTCTAGTGACTAATGTTAAGAAAACACGTATAGGTCACGACGCTAATTAAGCAAATCCGGTGAAGTTTATGATGCAAGGAACGCAAAGTTGTGAGTTCATGCTCCCCCCCTTTTCTTTTAACTGTTTTCAGTTTTATAACTTCAGGGGTGAAATACAAGTTACAAATATTACAATGTTTACAAATGGTATGATAACAAGAAGCACTCTTGGTGAGAACGAATACCAAGTATGATGCGTTTTGAGAAATGATACGAGGAATCGTGTCACGAATAGGGTACCATAAGCACCATTAGTCAACAATATACCTAGACCGCAGAACAAAAGGTTAGATCTCACGGGTGTCGGGCAGCCACACTCTTGGTGAGAACGAGTATCAAGCAGTGCTTTTGTGTCTCAGAATATGCCAACTAGAAAAATGCCTAAGGTTTGGTTGCTTCCTATGTCGTGTCACATGTTAATGGCTTTGCAACCCATTAACAACCTTAATACATACAAGATTACTTGATTTATACAGGGATACTAGAGTTGTGCAAGATACAGACATACTTGACTTACATGAGATACAGAAATACGTGATTTATACGAAATACATACCATGTTTTCATACAAAGTATACAAACGTGAAATACAAATACTGCATGAATTCACAACAACATTATGTTGACGTTTTTCCAAAACTCACATGTATTTCAGGTAACTAAAAGTGGATGTGCGCGCGGTCTTACTCATGCTCGTGGATCTCGTTTATGTTTATCGTTGAATAAAGTTGTAACTTTTCAGACAAAATGTTGTCTTGTGATGTAAACACTAAAACTATGATTTCGGTTATGTAATGTTTGGCATTTGAAGCTATTTTATGAGCATGTAGTATGTTTACCAATCGTATGCAATGAAAAACTTTCATGATCACACCTCGTGCTTCCGCCACAGAAAGGGGTGTGACACGTACCAATTCATTAGTCAGGGTGTTGGCTTGTTCTACTACTTCTTCTATGGTTTGAGGTCTAGCTGCCTTGACTACATGTCTGATCTCACTAATTAATCCCCACAAATAACGGGATATTAACACTAGCTCAGGTGAGGCTAAGGTTGGCACTATCCTAGCATATTCAAAGAATATGGTAGTGTAACCTTTGCAATCTATTCCAGTCTTTTTATGATTTAGGAACTTATTGACAATTTGTTCCTTTTCATTGGGAGGACAGAATTTTCTTTTAACCATTTCCTTAAAGTTGGTCCATTCCATATTATAAACTCTGTCACTTCCTCTAGACTGAAGAATAGTATTCCACCATTCTAAGGCTGCATTCTTAAAAAGATTAGAAGCAAACATAATCTTATCTTCATCTGCACATTTACTTATTTTTATGACTGCTTCTGTCTTTTCTATCCAAAGTAAGTCTGCAATGGCTCCTTCATTATCTGAGAATTCTATTGGTTTGCAGGCCAAGAATTTTTTATAAGAACAACCATAAGAAATGGTTCTCTTCTTTTTGGAATTGGAGCTTGGATCAGGGGTTGGTGATTTCGTTCACACTATGACTTGGTTCAGTGGGTTGACGTTTACTTCTAGTTACAGATTTATTATTTCCTGCTTATTTAACTGTCTTGATAATATAAGGCATAGCATATATAATTCCTTGTGCAACTATATGTTCGATGGCACTATTATTCACTTGGTTCTCGTTATTATCATTATTCTGGTTTTGCTGATTTACTTCGTTTGACATCTGAATTGTAAACATTTATCAGGTATCAATATCACTGAATAAAATTTAATACAGACATTTATACAATACTCACACAAACATGTTGATCAAAAACGTCGAACATTGCGACTTTACTCTCTTTATATAGATATGCATCGATTACATATTACAACTGAAAACTAATACACTATTAGTTACGCATCTATATCTATTTTAGTTGATTTAGTTGGTTATACATATAGGGGAAGGTTCAAATGAAAACCACTAGTTAACGCGAAAACTCGAAAACTAACTAAAAAAGCCTAAAAAACATACCAAATTTTTTTTCATACCAATTTTCGCTATTTTAGGTATATAAAAAAAAGTTTGTAGTGCACATGTGAATTATTACACATGTGTACTACAAAAAAAATTTGAAAAAAGTTTTTTTATATACAAAAACTAGCGATTTTTTATAAAAAAACTGGTGTGTTTTTTAGGCTTTTTTTAGTTAGTTTCGGAGTTTTCGCGTTAAAAATGGTTTTCATTTGAACCATCCCCTATACATACATACATACATACATACATACATATATATACATATATAGAAAAAGTATATCGTACATTACGGCTTAACGTACTTCACGTAGGACAACGTGCGTGATTTTAAAATGAACGTGTGTAATTACCTGTCGTACGTGATGTACATTAAGCCATAATGTACGTTAACCTTCCTATATATATATATATATAGGATAAGGATCCGTTAGGAACCACCCTTTATTGGGAGAACCGGTAGAACCAATGTGAACAAATGGCAAATTTGTAATTAAGTGACATTTAATAAAAAAACACGCGCTCCTGATTTCCATCCCCTGTTCACGATAGTCTTTTACAGTCTAGGGTTTCATTTGAGGTCTTGCATCCATCGACTACGGCGACGGCGATCTTAGAACGACGACTGATATCACGGCGGCGACATACACATTTTACGGCGGATTCACTAGGGATACTGATTAGGGCGTTGGGGATATTGATTTTGGCTACACATGGCTTCGTCTGACTCATCTCGTGTTGGAGTTGAACCTAACGCATCTGATGATCATCATACAACCACTTCTGCATATCATCTACATCCCGATGCTGGTTTTGGCGGCCCATATGATGTCAATGTCAATCTTATTTCTGCTGTCGGTCCGTCTGATGTCAATCCCTTACCTGCCATCAATCCAAATGAAAGTTGCAATCCTGTGTTTACAACAATTGCAAGTCGACACACCCTTCATGGGTTTGAAATACAGACGCTTGATTCCATGTCTACATCAGGCAACGTAGGCTCTGGGACTGCCAATTTACCTGATCATTCATTATCAGTTGACACCACATCGACTGGTAACACTACATCAACTGGTACAGCACCTACAAGCACAGAACATCAACACATACAATTCATTCGGTTTGAAACTAAAGGTATTTTATATCCATTTTATGTAAATTGTGACTCGTTCAATGATATACTCCTTTGCAGCATGTTCATAATTGTTTTATGTTGTAAATTATGATTACTCAATATTATATGCACATGTGCATTGTGTTAACTTCATCATATTACAAATTATGCATCATATTTCAAATTATGTTACATTGCAAATTTATGCACATGTGCATTATGATTGAAAAAATAACTTATGACCTCATACATTAACTGACAATGCACATGTGCATATTAATTACAATTCTACTATTCATCCGTGTATCATGTTGACCATTTTTTCATTTATTAATTATTTCTCACAGTAACAATTACGGCTGCCATACATGCTACACCTAACGGCACCCCGTGTTGGATACCTGAAGTTGACGTTAAGTACCTTCCTGTTATAAACAGTACATTTACCCATTGGGAAGATATTGTCATGATCTACAATATGTATGCTACACAATCCGGATTTTCTACTCGTATCGGCACATCGAAGAACAAAAAATATCATGACAATCCTAATATGAACATCCACACTCATAGATATATATTATGTTCAAGAGAAGCACAACCACGGGTCACAGAATCTGACCCCAATGCTCCATCCAAGAATGATCCAACCATGTATGATAAATCCAAGAAACCACATCGACAAAGCCGATACAAAGTTTCTGGGTGTCGTGCGAGTATCAAAGTGAGTTATGATCGTGCCACCGAACAATACAAAATATACGATTTCATCGCCGCGCACAACCATTGCATGATTAGTAGCGATAACGCCAACATGTTAAAACAAAATAAGAAACTCGGATTTGAAGAACAACAGTTCATCCACAAAGTTAGCCTTAACAAAATCGGCCCAAATGTTGCACATAACATCCAAGTATCACTTAAAGGCGGGCCTCATAATGTTCGTGGCACGACAGAAGATTTCAAAAATTGCTATAGAGATATACGTTTATTCATTGGTGAACACGATGCAGACATTATCTTACACACCATGAGATCCCGAGTTACCAATCTTAAATACTTCTATTTTGATTGCGTCATAGTTGATAATGAGTTGCGATCGTTCTTTTGGGATGATTTTGTATCATTGCGAAATTACGAGGCTTTTGGTTGATGTATGTGCATTTGATGCTACGTATGACACTAACAAGTAAGATACTACACTTTCCAACATGTGCAATTATTATTAATTTTTTAATATAATATGTTTTCTTTACAGGTACAAATTGATTTTTGTGCCATTCACCGGAGTTGATCATCACAAGAAATGTGTTA